>SNQJ01S0085623.1:0-16399 GCA_010110895.2 Picea sitchensis | reverse complement strand
CCAGGGAATTATGAGCACTAGAACCCCATCTCCAGCACAGGCGTGCAGCTCCGGGACAGTCTAGAAAATATTTACAGCTTGGTGTTTGAATTGCGCAAGGAGGTAGACGACCTCCACTTCCGGGTGCACTCAAAAAACGATAAGGTGGCGACTCTCCTCCATCTCTTGGCCTCCATGAGTGAGACCTTTCCCTCTCACCCAGATGGAGCATCCTCAGAGGAGACGCCTCGCACGACAACTAGGGAGGACGACATCAAGCAACAGAGTGTAGAGAAGATTGGGGTGGAATGCACCACTAGCGGGGTGGAAAAGGATGATTCGGCAACTCTACAACAGCAGTTGGAGGCGCAAGAATCTGAACGAGCAATGGACAATGTGAATGACGAGATGATCTGGGACTCGGGGCCGACCTACATAGAGGAAGAACCGTGGCCAGGAGACCTCTCAGCCATGAGCCAGGATTACCAGCCAGGTGTTTAATCATGTTTTTTTAGGCAAACCATGTCAATCTTAGCTTGTTACATTGGAAGAACAGTTCCCACTTACTGTCTTTTTAGTCTTAGAACTGATTAGCATACTTTATAGGCAGGCTGGACTGGTTTCCCCTCTGTTGGGGCAGTCCAGTGTAGCCATTTTGTCTATGGATGTTATCTGGCACTTCAACCAGTTTTTTGAAGGACCTTAATATAATTCCCTCTTACTTAAAAAAACAAAACAATGTAACACAACTAAAACTAATATATAAAAAGAAAATGAACAATGTACCATGGAATTGAATCTCAATAGAATGATCTTACCCACACCAAAAGGTGTATATATAACAGTAATAGATTTTGTCATGGTGCAATCTATAAACTATATGATCCATATCTAACATTAAAAATGCAACACAACTAGAACTAATATATAAAAAAAAAATGCAAAATGTATCCCCCAATAAAAGGATGGGATGTTACTGACACCACTATATACACATGCAATATATACACTTTATGATGCATATGTGGTTTAGTTGAATTTCCTTATAACAAGAATAAATCATCATGTGCAAATTTAAAGTTGATTTTCTATCAATGTTCTTAGAGAAAATATAAATCATCTCTAACATACATATCAAGTAGTTTTTTTATTAATGTCTTTAATACATGTATAAATTATTAATAATTTTTTATCCATGTTCTTATGACAAGTATAATTCATTATCAACAAAGTTGAAGATGATTTTCCATCAATGTCATTATGACATGTATAAATCATTGTCTACAAAGTAAAATATTATTCCAGACATTGCATTGTGACGAACATTTCCAAACGTCGCGATGTGATGAACATTTCCCATTGCCGCAATGTGATGATCATTTTCTGACGTCACATTGTGACGACCATTTCCTAACATTGAAAAATAAAAAGATGATTCTACAATGTGTCATGTGTTTCTCAGCATCACATTATGCTGAAAATTTTCCAACATCGCATTCTGATGAATATTTCCCAACATCGCAACGTGTCGAACATTTCCCAATGTCACATTGTGATGCAAATTTCCCAACGTCGCATTTTGATTAACATTTCCCAATGTCACAATGTGATGAACATTTCCAAAATTCACATTGTGAAGAACATTTCCTAATGTTGCAATGTGACGAACATTTTCCAATGTCACATTGTGACGAACATTTCTCAACATCACAATGCGACAAACATTTTCGAGCATCTTATTGTGACAAACGCTTTCCAATCTCTCATCGTGACCAAGATTTTCCAACGGAGCAATGTCTCATTGTGACGAACATTTCCTATTGTTGCATTGTGATGAACATCTCAATGTCATAAACATTTCTAGTTGTCACAATGCAACGAAATATCTCCTATGTCACATTGCGACAACAACTTCTCAAACATCGCAATGTCACGAAAAATTCGCAAACGTCGCAACGTGACGAACATTTCCCAAACGTCTCATTGTGATGAACATTTCTCAAACATTGCAATGTGATGAACATTTCCTATTATTGCATTGTGATGAACATCTCAATGTCATAAACATTTATGGTTGTCACAATGAAACGAAATATCTCCCTATGTTAATAATATTTTATTAACATATTAATACTTTAATAATATCTTATTAATATATTATTTAATAATGCATTATTTAATAATTTATAAATATATTAATTATAATATACTTAAACATTATAATAATGAGGTAATACATTATAATAATATTGGAATTCCTACCTTAAAAGTCTTTACGAGTTCCCTAATGCCATGGACACCATTCATATTGTCCCTACAAAGGAATAAGTTTTTTCTTTAGATGAAATAGAGTTCGGGGTTAAGCAGCTCGCAAATGGGAAAGATAAGGACATTGAAGGCTACCAAGCTGAAATTTTTAAAATCAGAGGGCCAATCCTTATCCCTCACATACACAAGCTCTTCAATTTAGCAGTCAAGCAGGGCTTCCCTAAACCCTGGACGCAAAGCCTCATTGTTCATATTTTTAAAAATGGGGATAAAAACATTCCCTCTAATTATAGGACTATTATGATTAGCTCGATTTTAGCCAAGCTTTATGAAATTATTTTGGAAAAGAAGATTAGCATTTGGCTAGAAAGTCACGGTAAAAGAGCTAAAGGCCAGGTCAGGTTTAGGAGATATCATTTAACTGTGGACCATCTTGTTACCTTTAGAATCATTGCAGAGGAGTTTCGCAATACAAAAGCCAATCTTTTTTGTTATTTTGTTGACTTTAGAAAAGCTTTTGACATGGTTCCTAGGAAAAACCTTTGGAATAGGTTGGAAGAGATAAAAGTGCCTCTCGAGTTGAGGTTTGTTGCAATAAGGATGTATGAGAACATTATTGCTAAGTTTAAAAACACTGAGGGTTGGTCAAAAGAGATTAACTGCAATATCAGAGTCAAACATGGTTGTCCCTTGTCCCCTACCCTTTTTGGCATATACATTGATAAGTTAGAAGAATGCTTGGAAAAAGCAGGTTGTGTCAGCCCTACTCTCACTGGTATAGTCATCAGTATTCTTCTTTATGATGATGATATCGTTCTTATGGCAAGGAGTCCCCAAAGATGTATGAGAACATTGCTAAGTTTAAAAAACACCTAGGGTTGGTCAAAGAGATTAACCTAATATCGTGTATCGTTATTGTCCCTTTGTCCTACCCTTTTTGACATACATTGATAAGTTAGAAGAATGCTTTGAAAAGGAAGGTTGTGTCACTTACTCTCATCGGTATAGTCATCATTCTTCTTTATGATGATGATATCGTTTTGGCAAGGAGTCCCTATGATCTTGAAAACCAACTAAGAATCCTCAAGGAGTTTTGCTCCACATGGTATGGACTGGCACATCGAGTACATTCAAGGGTCATACTATTAAATCCAATAAGATCCCTTTATGATACCTTGGTATATGCATCAAACAACTTGAGGAAGTGATCATACAAATACTTTGAATTGATATTCACTGGCTCAATTGAATTATAGCATTGAGAAAAGGATTATTGGGGATGTTTATTATGGGCTTGAAAACAACCTGTGAATTAATCGATCTTTTGAGTTGGGATAAGAAGAAACTCCTATTTGAGACCGTTACACCTTGCTATTCTTTATGGATGTGAAGTCCTGGGTTGTAGTATCTCTCTAAATCGTGGAGAAACATAGAGTAAATACAAAAGAATTTTATAACCTATAACTTCAAAATTAAAGGAAATATTTATCCCATCCTCCTCATAGAAATAAAGCCTCCCCCATCGAGAGCATGGCGACTAGATACCTAATGTATAAGAACAAGTTAAACAACATGGAAGACAAGAGGCTACCTAAAATTGCTTCAAAATCAAGTCATAACCACCATTGACTCAAGAGAGGATGGAATAAAGATTCTCAGTCTTGACTAAACTATTGAGGAATCATGAAGAAACCATTTTGTTAACAAAGATACTATTAAAAAACGGCCAAATAAAAAATTTAAGGAAAAATGTAGTGTGATAAAGAGTTAGAGGAAAAATAAAATTAAGGTATTATAAAGATGTAATCAACCCTAATCTAGAAGATCATTTTTTTTTTTTTTTTTTTTTTTTTTTTTTATTATAAAAATTAAGTGAGGATGGTATAAAGATGCCCAGTCTTTGACTAAACTATTGAGATCATGGAAGAAACCATTTTTGCGGAATCGTACTATTAAAAAAAAAAACGCCAAATCAAAAATTTAAGGAAAAATGTAGTGATAAAAGAGTTAGAGGAAAAATAAAATTAAGGTATTATAAAGATGTAATCAACCCTAATCTAGAAGATTAAAATTATCTATCTATTTTGGTAAGTGCAAAAAAAAAATAACCATTGCTAAGAGTACCCTCACCATTCATAGTGAAACTGGACTGATCAATTCCTAAAAATCTTTTGGATGAAAGAGTGTGTCACTTTGATGACACTAAGAAGTTGAAGATGAAAATCTCACTTTCTCTTAGATTGTCCACTTATACCCATATTAGATCTCATTTTCAAAATATTGATCACACTACCAACCTTCCTAACCTCCTTAACTCAACAAAAGTATGGTGATCTTGGAAGCTTCTAATGCTTTCGAAAATATAAACAAAATTCCAAAGAATCATAAGTAATCACTTACCCTCTTAAGGTTTAACTTAGTGGACGCTAATCATCATCACTAATGTGCCTATGTAATAATACAAAATTGATGTATCATTACTTTAATAATGTTTCATTACTTTATTATTGTTTAAATATTTTATTAATGTATTAATACTTTAATGTATTTTTGAATACTTTGATTATTTTTAAATGTATGAATGTTTTATTAATGTATTATTATAATACATTATTAATGTATTGCTACTTTAATAATGTATTTATGTTTAATTAACTTATATTATTAGTAACATTAATTAATTTAACATTATTGAATGTGTTTTATTAGTTACATTAATACATTATAATATATATTAATCTAGTAATACTTTAATTTAAACATTAATGTATTAATCAATTATCAAAATATTAATAATGTATAATGTATAAATATATTAATAAAGTAATATATTACTACTAAAGTAATATTATATTATTGTTAAATAAATATATTAATAATACATTAATATTTGATTAAAACATTAACTTTCAATTGTTTATTATATTAATATTTAATATTTTTGTAAGTTATTATTTTAATTTATAGATTAAATCATTAATTATATATTTTAATTTACTAATGATTTATTATTTTTCCACCATGAGAAATATCTTCTTATGTCACATGGTGACTAAAATTATATATATATATATGGTTATTTTTGGTCAACCATAGTCATGGTTATAGTCATGGTCAACCCTATTCATGATCATCCATATTTATTGTTATGGTCATTATCAATTTCACTAAACTATGGTCATGATCAAGCATAGTCTACTATAACAATCATAATTAGAGTTAACCATACTCTTGGACAAGCATAGACTATCACATTGAACCATGGTAATGCTATTAGTCAATGTTTTGTATTTATGTAATAATGTATTATTAATGTATTTTTACTTTATTACTTCAATATATTAATTACTATTACAAATTAAATACTTTTTAATGTTTTATTAATGTATTAACTAATAATAATACTTTAATAATATCTTATTAATATATTATTTAATAATTATAATATATTTAAACATTATAATAATATAATGAGATAATACATTATACTAATTTACCTATGTAATAATACAAAATTGATGTATGATTACTTTATTATTGTTAAGTAATTTATTAATGTATTAATACTTTAATATATTTTTGAATATTTTGATTAAAAAATTTAATACTTTAATATATTTTTGAATATTTTGATTATTTTTTTTAATGTATGAATGTTTTATTTATGTATTATTAATAATACATTAATAATGTATTGACTATAATATATTATTAATATATTACTATTTTAATAATGTATTAATGTTTAATTAATATATTTTATTAGTAAAAATATTAATTAATTAGTAACATTAATTATTGTCTTTACATTAATACATTATAATATATATTAATCTATTAATACTTTAATTTAAACATTATATTAATGTATTAATTAATTATTAACTTATTAATAAATATATTAATAAAATAATATTATGTTATTACTAAATTAATATATTAATAAAGTAATATTAATTAATAAAATATTATTAATTAAGACATTAATAAATAATAATAATATTAATTTTCTATTAATTATTATATTAATATTTTTTTACATTATTATTTTAATTTATACATTAAATTATTAATTATATATTTTAATTTATTAATGATTTATTATTCTTCCACCATGCATGTGGGCGGTCAACTAACAACAACTATTTTATAAAAATGGTTAATATACTGGCAACAATCACTTTATAAAAATGATTGATATACACCATTAGTTTGAAATGGTGGATAAATAAAATATATCAACCATTTTATAAAGTGATTGTTAATAATATAGAATTATTTTTATTTTAAATGTAAGTGTGTTAAGTATGGAAAGGGATGAAGTTTTATTTTAAGTTTTTTATCATATAAAATGGAATGGATAGATTTAAGTTAAAATCCATTTAGATTAAAATGAAGAGAAAAACAATAAACATTATAAATATAATGCTTATTCATTGCTCTCATCGATCTCTCTTTCAGTGAAGCACTCCCCATCTTCGATCGGACAGCATATCTCTATCCATAGGACGTGATACTTATAATGGAGGAGCAAAAGCCAGAGCTGCAAAGGCGAACGCCAGCTGCATACCACGTTTTCATAAATCACAGGGGACCAGACGTGAAGAAAAGCCTTGCCAGCCTCATCTACCATCGCCTCACAAAATTCCTGTCTACTTTTCTCAATTCTAGCCATAGTGAATCAATATATCTGTTCTGTTTTCTTTTTTCAGTGACCATGGGGAAATTTTGCAGAAAATTGTGGTCATTGTATTAAAAGAGGTATTTAAATGGGGATCATTACATGTCGCCAAATACCCAGCCGGCCACGACCGTGCGGCGGGGGATTCTCTCATCATTGAAATTCTGAAACAAAGCGATTTCAGCGACCCGATGATTGTGGGGATTGCGGGAATGAGCGGAGTTGGGAAATCAACTCTCGCTAAATATCTATACAACCTGAGACGTCCAGATTTTAGTGGTAGGTCATGTTTTCTTTCTGAAGTCAGAAAGACTGATTTGCCATCGTTGCAAGGGAAGCTCCTTCGTGATCTGATCAGGATTTGCAGCGTATTGACAGTATCCACGAAGGGAAGCATCTTTTACGACATTGTCGCATTCTCCTTGTTTTGGATGATGTTGATCATATCGATCAAATAGATGCTCTTTTAGACATGGATTCAGTGGTGCCTGGGAGTCTGGTTTACTCAGACGCTTTTTCTAGAAAAAAATTATTATATAATGTAAAGCCATTGAATAGTCGGCATGCCCTTCTTCTGCCAACATGCGTTTGGTCAGTCCATACCATCCGAAGGATTCGAAGATATAGTTGAGCAGTTCTTGGAAATTTGCCTTTGTCTTTAAAAGTTTTGGGAGGACACTTTGTTAGCAGGTCTGACAAAGAGTACTAGAAACGGGAGTTGGTAAGGTTCTCTAAGAGGCATTTTTGGACATCGGTTTTTTTCTTAGTGGGAAAAGAGACAGAATAGTGTCTTGGAAGGATTATATGGCAGCAATATTGTGCACTCCCTTGAAAGGCTCCATCAAAAATGCCTTGTGGACTTTCGTTATTATGTGCAGTCAGATGGTGAAATTGAATGCAGTAAACGGGAGGATCCAGTAAGTATTATGTCTCTTTTAGCGTAGGAAACCAGTGTTTATTGATCTTGCAATGTTGCTTTGCCATAACTATTTTTTTTCTCTTTTCAGATGATTGGTTACAATGATCTCTCCCTAAAGTATCCGGGTTATAAACTTGCAATGCACGATCAACTTAGGGAATTGGCCAGACATATTGCCCGACAAGAGTTTCGCGTGAGGCCAACACGTAACCCACTGCGAGTTAGCTCCTCCATGGATATAGTTCAAGTGTGGAATTCCCACGTATGCGTGATTATTTTTCACATTATTCATTTATTCATTGTCGTAAAGATTGGCCTTCCTTTGGTAACTAGCTTACTACATTAAGTTCCTCCATTTTAATTCAGTTTATATGATTCTCAGGGCGCATTACATGTACCAATACGGGGAATTCGGACCTCGAAAGATGGTTGCCCACCGGAATTCTTCCGTTTCAGAGGCGAATGTGTCCATCTATTCGTGCTGGAATTTCCAATAGATTTGTCGTCTGTTCTGGGATCATGGGAGCTCTCAAAGGATTTGGTATGGCTTCGCTTGCGCAATTTCCGGTTCTAGCCCACTTTATCAGTCTTACATTCGTCTCCCAAAGTTAAGAGTTTTGGAACTTCAGGGTCAGAGGGACAATATTGAAGAGTTTTTCGAAAGATTCGATCTGGGTTATATGGATCGGTTCTCCAGTAAGGTAGCACGTCTGACTGAATCAATCAATGCACAGACAAACACAAATTCCATATTCAAATTTCTGTCTACATTGACAGATCCAAGATTCCATATTCATATAAGTTTTAAAAATCGTATAATTTTAAACCCGGAACGATCTATCTATGTATTCCAATTTCATATTTCTGTCCACATTGACAGATCCAAGGTTCCATATTCATATAAGTTCTAAAAATCGTTATCCTTTGCCTGCAGCCACGATCGGGCTTAAATGAGTTGAATATTAGCGAGATGGATGACGAAGTTCCAGCTACCTCGAGCAGCCGGTCGACTTTTGATGCTGGACATTCGATGAAGTTCTCAGAAAATTATATCTCATCTTCCATCCAGCAAGAAGGTGTCACGCCATATCTATTCAATTTCCTAAGATGGACTGGATTGGAGAACTTGTGTAAGATGGTGTTAACAAATCTAGCATCTCTACAATCACTCCCAATTGATTTTGGGGAACTTGCACGCTTGAGACATTTAGATCTATCTGATTGCACTAATCTGACAGAACTGCCAAAATCATTCTCCAAGTTATTGCATCTGGAGTATCTAGCATTGAGAGAGTGCAGGAATCTGTCCATCCCACTGGATATTTTGGGACGAATTTCCACACTAGAGTATGTTGACTTCAAAGGATGTGCTCAATTGGTAGCCTTGCCAGAGGGAATCCCATATCAAACGAATCTGAGATATCTGAATTTACTATTTACCTCTTTGTCACAGTTACCCGAGGACGTGGAAAAACTCGGCAACTTACAACAACTGAGAATAGGAAGTCCAGAGTTGATGAGGTTACCACGTTCTGTGGCCAATTTGAAGGGTTTAACAGAGTTGATTGTGGTCCAATGCAGCCATCTACAGTGCCTGTCACCACAAGGAATTGTAGCGCCGAATATCAAATTTTTGTCAATAGACAGTTGTCTAGTAGCTAATTTTAGTTTTCAAAAGGATCAGCGGGCCATGGGTGCTTTAAGAGATCTCACTTTGAAGAATACATCCGTATCCGAGATATGTATGGTTGAAGGCGTTTACCCCTGGCTCCAAACTATTGATCTTTCAGAAAATATTCACCTAAAGCAGGTTATTGCCTCGCCATCAGCATTAGTAAGAGTGAACCTGCAAAACTGCTCGGCATTGGAGACATTAAATAATCTTTCAAGTCTCGTAAACCTTAAATTCCTCAACATAAATGGATGCTTCGCTCTGCAAACCCTGAGTGTACGAGGTCTGATATCTTTGGCAGAGATTGAAGCGGAGAAGTGTTGGAAGCTGAAGAAAATAGAAGGATTGAGTTGCCTAAAACGTTTGAATTGTCTCAAGATTTCGACACACAATGGAATTTTCTGGGAAGATGTTTGCAAATGTTTGGTAATTATCTCTGTTCATTACACCAAACATTAATTCATATAATTGTTTTTTTTTCATATATTCTTGTGCTAATTAAGAAAGGATGGAGTAATCTAGTGCTATTTAAGAAATGATGGACTATTCTATGGTGTTCTGGTTGATGTATTGCGGCCCATGGATGGGTGTGTAACCTTACTGTAACTTCAAGCGATATTGCAATTTGAATAGAAAAACGCAATTCATACTTGTTCTTGTTCTAATTGAAGTTGGGAAATTTGTGCAGAAATCGCCCTCTAGCGACGGCTTATCAAATTTCATTTTGAGTGGAAAAGTGGATGATGAGATGGTCGGTGTTCAATTTTTTGAATTTTGAATTGGTCAACTGAAATATTTGTGCAGGACAAAGGACAAATGCAACGGGAGATGTTTCAGCTTGAATTTCCCATCTCATGTTCCTGTGAAATTCAAAGGGTGAATATTGTGTCTAATACAAACACACAGGAACGCTGCCGAATACCGAGGATAGACATTTTCCGTCCATTCTTTAGTGCGCTAACGATGTCAGTTGCTGTACATTCCGTGTAAATTTTTATGATTATTTTCGTGAGCATGATCTCATTGCTCTTTCGAAGGAGTGCATAAGCCATAATGGGGAGACAAGCGGAAGAAGGCTTCATATATTTATGTGGACACAGTATTCGAAATTGTTTATGTGGACACAGTATTCGAAATTGTTTATGTGGACAAGCGGAAGATGGCTTCATATGTTTCTGTGGACACAGTATTCGAAATTGTTTAAAGATCTCAAAGGTCGTGACAGCGTCTGGGTGGGTTGTTCCTGCGACGCGAGTGCAAGGGAATTGGAGAAAGTTGTCGTGGAAAGGGGATGGTTACTGACGTTCGATAACAAAAACATGGACGTCTTAGAAGTTTGTAACAAAATCATAACAATATTTGCAAGGAAGTGGATAAAAGGGTCATTTGTAAGGAAGTAGATAAAAGGGTCATTTAGTGAATACATTATATGATTATATAATGGTTCAATGACGGGGATAAAAAATGCAATTTTTATTATTTTTTCAAATATCATGTTATTAATTCATATTTATATTTGAAATTTGGATTTATAATAAAAACTGATGATTATTTTAGTTTATTTATTTATTATTTTTAAATTCTTTAAACATTTAATATATTTTAGTTGGTTTCTAAACGATTATTTTGTTTTTTATTCAACATTTTTAGTCTTTTTTATTATTTTAGTTCGTTTTAAAAAAACATTTGGTTTCACATATTTTACTTGGTTTTTAAATTATTTTAGTTTGTTATTCAATATTTTTTTTTTAAATATTTAATTATTTAGTTACACCTACTAAAACATTTGGTTTCACATAATTTAGTTGGTTTTATACAAAAATTTAATAATTATGCAATATTGTATACTTGAATTTATTTGGGAGATTTAAAATTTTAAAAAACTATTAAAATTTATAACTGTTTTTAATATACTAAAACATATAGATATTTGAAAGATTATAACTAGGTATAGTGGGTTTGAATAAGTGTTTTTGGATTGGATTTGTGAATATTTTTAATATATTAAAACATATTAAGATTGGATAGCTTAGAATTAGGTGTATAGGGTTTGAATAATATTTTTGGATTGGATTTGTGAGTATTTTTAATATATTAAAATATATGATTATTGGAAATATTAAAATTAGGTATTCATGGTTTGAATAAGTATCTTTTTGGATTGGATTAGATTTGTATGTACTTATTGGATTGGATTTGTATGTACTTTTCAAGATCCACAACAATATTTCATTATTTTCAAAAAATTCTCTTTTTAATCTAGATAATATCATGGTTTCACATCTCCAACAATCTATAAAGATAATATCAGGGTTCACATATCAAACAATTTATATAATTATTTAAACAATTTATCTAGTACTTAGACATTTAATAACTAAAATTATTCCAAACTCTCCCATAAAGCTTGAGGATTGTTGTATTATTCCCATCAATTTGGAATCTTTCTAAATAAAAAAATTGGAACCACCCCTAAAACTATTTAATAAATGCAGAGAAATCCATAAAAATAATTTGAAATCTTTAGATATAAAAAAATTAGAACCACCCCTAAAACTATTTAATAAATGCAGAGAAATCCATGAAAATAGCTGCCGAATTTGTGTACAAAATTTCACGAAAATGCGTAGCATCCCCAAAAAAATTTCCTTTAGTTGAAGACATGTTACTGCCATTTGGCCAAAAGTTCAATGTAATGACTTATGCGTTTCGCTGAAAGTTATTTTTTAATAACATTGTTTGCTATCAAAACATTGAACTTTTGCTGAAAGGTATTGTTGATTCCAAATATTCATCGTAGGATTAATATTTTCAACAAAAACTTTTTTCATAAAAATATTCTTCAGCCAGAAGAAGTTTTCGGTTGAGTATTTAAGGGTGTAGAAACGTATTTGGTCAAAAACAAGTTCCAGTAAGAGTTGTAGCGTCTCTATGTTTGTTTACGACATTATCCCTCGCGATGTTGCTTTGATCTTTCGTTGTTCGTCTCTTCAATTAATCAATTCGGTCTCTCATCATTATACTCAACACCACCATCTATTCACCTGATTATTTATATTATTTTTGGGTGTTATTTGCACAATATTTGGTGAGAAATTGTTAGATTTATAGATTTGATTGATTATTTTTGTATAATTAAAATGTTTCACTATTTTTTAGCATACTGAATCAAAATCAAAATGTAGAAATAAATTTTAAACAATAAAAAATAATGAATCAAAATCAAAATGCAAAAATAGATTTTAAACAATAAAAAATAATAAATTCATGCAAATTTATATCATCAAATTCCAAGAAAAAAAACTAGTTTGTAAAATAATTAAACAACACCCCATTTATTTATTCATCCATTTATTCGGTCTCTCTGTATTCGGATCAACATTAGTTGCTCGTTTCAATCTCTCGTTGTTCGGCTTACCTGATTGCATGTTCAGTTGGAAAAAGTAAAAGTATGTAAACCTTGAATACCTGAGAGTGTGTGAATAAAAAAATTGATTGTGAATAACCAAAATTAATCGTCTATTTTTTATTAATGGTCCCAAGTAGCATTTTGATGGTTTTCGATTGGTTCACTATATTGTTGTAACCTGTGAATGAACTTCTTTGATTTCCCCGTTTTAATCTTAATTACTTTGTATAGTGTTGTAACCTGTGAATGAACTTCTTTGATATCCATTGAATGGATCTTCATTGAATGGATATCCATTGAATGGATCTTCTAAAACCATCAAAACATTTCAAGGGAATTGATTTATGTAACAACAATTATTAATATCAATAAGTTTTATATTCATATTCATGGTTCTCATTGCATCATGTTGAAAACATGTCAACTAATTTTTTATGGGGTCACATGCATATGCATGCAACTATATTAGGAATGAGCATGCATGCACTCTTTTGTGAACATATTGTGTAACTAGAGGATCTAATTATAATAAGTTAGTCTAACTGTTTGAGAGATGTTATATATACAAGTATACCCATAGAGGTGAGAGTGCAATGTGTACCGATTGTGTGAGAGAAAAACACAATAAGAAGGTTTTGTGTGTATGAGAGGAGAGGATGGTTGTATGTCTGGGTTGACTATTGTAATTCTCCCTTGAATAATAAGAATATCGATTATCATTGCGCGTGGTTTTTTTCTGCATTTGGTTTCCACATAAATCACTCTATCAATTGTGTGATTGATGTTGTGTTGTATTTGGTTTGTTGTTCACAGTTTTATGCTCTATTTATCCTTTCTTTTGCTTCCACTGCCTAACAAGTGGTATCAGAGTAGGTGAGCTGAGTTGGATGAGATCTGGCGTGGGAGGACGATATTTGAGTTCGTTGCAGGGGCATTATTCTTTTCCCTAACGCTTTCGTCACCTATTGGGAGGAATGTTGATCTTGGTATATGCAAAGAGCATTTGGGTGATCCGAGTGTTGTGTGTTGGAAGAGGGGTGATATACGTTGATCCTTACCGTGTGCAGAAGGCAAGATAGCAGCAATAACATGTGGAGCGATACCCATTGAATGATCACTGTGGAAAAACGTTGAACATAAGGTATGTGCATAGAGCTCGAGAGAGGTATGAAAATGACCTTTTTGGTTTGACATGCATGAAAGTGGATATGCATATAATATGAGGAACATAAATTGGTTTGGGAGTTGTTGCTAATGGAGAAAGTGAGGAGTTCTAAGTTTGAGGTGGAGAAATTCAACAACAAGAACTTAACTTTGAGCTATGGAAGTTCAAGATGCAGGATATGCTCGAGCAATAAGGCAACATCAAGAACAATGATAGTTGAGTCACCGTGAAAGAAAAAAAAAAGTATTTACCTTGGAGTTGTAAAAATTATTGATTCCATGTAAATGGGCATACGTCCATAAGACCTAGATAGACATGCATACCCATGGTTTATCAGGTCACCTATGAAAAGTATAGACGTAGATTTAGGTAGATTGAATATATGGGGGGGCATGTATGTTGGGTTAACCTTGACTCGGTGAAAGAGTTAATGAGTTAAATTTGGTTTTTTAGGTCAAAGCAGGTGGTATTTACCTTGGAGTTGTAAAAATTATTGATTGCATGTAAATGGGCATGCGTCCATAAGACCTAGATAGACATGCGTACCCATGGTTTATCAGGTCAGCTATGAAAAGTATAGTCATAGATTTAGGTAGATTGAATATATGGGGGGGCATGTATGTTGGGTTGACCTTGACTCGGTGAAAGAGTTAATGAGTTAAATCTGGTTTTTTAGGTCAAAGAAGGCGGTTTTTCGGGTCCATGTTTTTTGGGTATCCCATGGTATTGTGTCCATGGATTGCATGTAATGAAGCCTATAAAAGGTTTGGTGAACTCCATTGTAAATGGGCCTCGAGATAAGCGGTGAAGGCTTACTCGGTCGGCTTGGTCGGATTTGGTCATTATTGTTTGAATGCAAAGTTCGAGGTGGAGCAGTGTGTCCATGTTAGAAAGGTGGGTCTGTAGAAAGTTTGACGTGTTGACAGATCAATCAAGTGTTTGGGAATATATGATGAAGGTAGGTTCATATCCATGGAACTTGGAAAGTATTGCAAGGAAGTTGGGATCAAATAGGCATGTTCAGTAATTCAAAGTTGCAACAATAGTTGTGGACAAAAATGGTTGTGGTATCTGGTAATTTGGTCACCATCGGTTGCAAAAGACATGAAGATTCAAGAAGAGGTATGAAAAGGTCATCTGGTAATTACTCAAATGTGAAATTATTTGGTTTTGATGCTTATGTTTTTTATCAGCACTCTAAGTAAGACCCAGATCAAATAGGTAGATCTTTGATATGGTGATGATGTTAAGGGGTGCATACTGTGGGATCCTACTACCCACAAAATCATCATGGACAAAGATGCAGTGTTTGATGAACCTCCTTTTATAAAATCAAGCATAGTAAAACATGAAAGGTTCAAAGCATGACTAGTAGTAGAAGGGTATTTGGAAGGTATTGATTTCCATGAAAGCCTCTCGCTAGTTGTTAAAAGCTTGTTTATATTCAAGTTTTGTTAGCACTAGTTCTGTTAGTACAACTAGATGTTAAAATTATTTTACATGGAGTATTTTGGATAAGGGGATGAAATTGGAACAACCAGAACGGTTAGTTCAGAATCACAATAGAAGATTTGTTTGCAAACTCAAGAATTGTTGCATGGCCTCAAGCATACCAGGAAAATGTTACAAGATGTTTTATTCCTTCATGGTGAGCCAAATTTTACAAGAAGTGAGTATAACCATTGTTTTTATGGTATATTCATTATCTTGGTGTTATATGTTATGCTTTTTGCAAGCACAAGCATGGTTGAGGTCAACAAGTTGGCTCAATGTGTTAGGAAGTTGTTATGAAGGATCTGGGAGCAACAAAATAAATCTTGGGCACGGAAATACACAAAGACAGGAAATATGGAAAGCTTGGTTATCATAACATAAGTATGTGGTGAAGATACTCAGGAAATTTGGTGTGAATAATGTAAAACTGGTAAAATCTCTTTGGCTTTGCAATGTAAGGTTTCTTCAGATTTATGTCCTAACTGGTGAAAAAGAAAAGGGCTATATGTCTCGAGTATTATATGCTAGTACAAAGTTTGATGATTGTGATGTCGAATGGTTATCATTTCACATGAGGTTGGTGTTGTCAGTAGACACATGGAAAAACCAGGTGAAGAGCACGGAAATGGGTGCTTCAAACACAGAAGCACAAGTATCACCTATAGTGGTTGCAGTGATTTAGTCTGTGGTTATGTCTTGCAAGAATGTAAGGATCTATTGGGTAAGTTTGGACAGTGTAACACACCCACTAAAGGCAATCAAATTTTTGCGGTCCTCTGTCGGACTCGAACCCCTAAATAACCATGGAGGCC
>SNQJ01S0085622.1:16241-36876 GCA_010110895.2 Picea sitchensis | reverse complement strand
CAAACATGGCCTCAACTCACAATGGTTTGTCATAAGCACAAATCTCCTACCCAGGAGTTAATGCCTCCACATTTTTAAAGCATGTACTATGGCAGCCAACTCTAGGTCATGGGTCACATAATTGATTTCATGCTCATTCAATTTCCTGGATGTGTAGAAAATTACATGCCCCTATTGCATAAGGACCCCTCTGAGTCCTTCCTTGCATGCATCTGTACACACGAGGAAATCATTATCAGGGTCTGCAATCTTCAGCATGGGTGCATGGGTCAGGAGGTATTTCAGTTCCTAAAATCTTTCTTCACATTTTTATGTCAAAGTGAATTTAACCCCCTTTTTTCTGAAGGGAAGTGATTGGACAACCAATCTTGGAAAACCCTTTTATGAACCTTCTATAATATCCTGTTAATCCCATGAAGGATTTGATATCAGATACATCCTTTAGGGTAGGCCATTCCATAATAGATCTAATCTCGTCAGGGTCTACTGCCACCCCTTCTTTAGAAATAACATGGCCTAAGTAATGGACTTGCTTCTGGAAAAATTCGCATTTGCTAAACTTAATGTAGAGATAATTCTCTCTTAGTACTTGAAGTACGATTCTAAGATGTTATTCGTGCTCCTCTCTATTCTTGGAGTAGATTAGGATACCATCAATGAAAACCAATACAAATTTGTCCAAAACTTTGCTGAGTACATTATTCATCAAGCACATAAAAGTGGTGGGGGCATTGGTTAACCCAAATGGAACCACCACAAATTCATAGTGACCATACCTTGTCCTGAAGGTTGTTTTGTGGATGTCTTCCTCCTTAATTTGGACTTGATGGTATCCAGACCTTAAGTCAATCTTCGATAAAATGGAAGCACCTCCCAATTGGTCGAACAAGTCATCGATTCTTGGGTAGAAACCAATCCACTCCAGCCATGCCTTATAACTTCCACAACCCGAGGTAGGCACCAATCCATGCCTTATAACTGCCACAGCCTAGGGTAGGCACTGATCCATGCCTTATAACTTAGGGTTTGTGTAGGAATATGTTTTTTTCGTGACATGGAAGATGAAATTATGGATTTATCTTAATATCCATTGCAGGGATAGAAAAGCTGGTTCGATCGAGTGGATCTCGAGCTTATATTTGAACCCCCTCTGCTTAGAAGCATAAAAAATGAAGACACCGTAGAAATTATGGGTCAGCAAGAAAGAGAACTATAGAAATTACAGGTGAGAAAGAAAGAGAATAGTTCGAGAGTCAGATTTCCAACTCGTCGAGAGTGTGCACCATGACATTGGATAATTTATTAATCCATCGCGTCGACCTATTGGATGATATTGGAAGGCATGAGGTGAGAGATTTGAAAGGCTAGGGATTTTATTCCCTGTGTGTGAACACTAACAAACATTCATCCTCGCCACCTGATATTGTTCTTCAATCATTAATTCCATTGAAGAATAATCCTTTAGACCTCCATTTTGGAACCCTTAGCATCCAAACAAGAGAGTTTGGAACCAGTGAAATCCATGAAGAGGTGAAAGTGCATTAAACGGAAGGTCGAGGTGGTAAACCTACAATTAGGAGATAATATAAAACTAAATGAAGTCATGGGAGATCGAGGAATTGACCACTGTCGGATGCTTCCTAAGAAAATGTATCAATGGAGAATCCTTAAAATTTTAGACGAAAGAAACCTTTTGTATATGCTAGGCTACTCCCCTTGCTACATGGTACTAGTTAAAGGTTGGATGATTTGGATCCTTAGGTTGAAAGTAGATGATGATAAAATTCTTCAGGAAAAATGGCAATGGGGTTCACAATTTCTCTTTCTAAAGAAGTGGCACTTGGAATTCGATGCCAATTCAGCCCATATGAATACTATCAAATCTTGGTTAGGATACCTTTGATTCTTTGGTTATATGAAGTCTTCAGTGAAATAGGTAATTCCATGGAACTGTTCTATGAAGCTGATAATTATTATAGAGAAATAGGGAATATGGGAATGACCAGATTGCTCATTGGATTAGACCTCCCAAAACGTATGTCTCACTCCATCATTATTAGAAAAGGGTTATCCATTTTCTATCAACCCTTGGTTTGTTTTAAACTATTTTGCACCAGTTTCCTGAATGTAGGAAGTTTCCCCCAATGACAATAGTGAATATGTAAGGGAAATCACAAAAGCAGAGTTTGAATTTCTGGGAGGAATAGCGAAGCCGGACACGTTTTTTGTTTCGTTGGAGGATAGTTACAATATTCCATTGTCAGTGGTTACAAGCTATGCCCTCGATGATTCCAATAACCCCCGTCCCTACGAGTCCATCATGGTGTGCATAGCCAAAGCGAATGCAGTGTGTCTGAAATATTTGCAAGAGAAGAAGAAAGGGAGTGTGGTTACTGCGTGTAACGGTTGTTACGATGGTTGTGTGCCCTCGCCGCCCCTCCTTCGGAAAGACATTTGAGAAATCCTGTCCACATGCTTTCCCCGTCCAAAGAAGCACCATATGCCCTCCTTCCACAGTCTCTTACAACCTCACCTTTTGTCCTTCGCCCTGAAAATGCATGTGCTCTGTAAACAAGAGGGAGAGCCACCAGGTCGTTGGTCCTACCTTGTAACTAAATAAATGGAGTAGCTCTATGTCTTCATCTGCAACAAAGGAATCACTTCACCCTTTCAATGTAATGGAGTAGCTCTGTATCTTTTATTGTTAAAAATGTCGAAGATCAGAGTACTCCTGAACCTGATTTTGTAAATAGTTTAGAATCTATGTTTGCATACAATAGATCCCAAAGCATAAACCATGCTAGTATAGAAGAGGTTGAGACTCAGCCTCAAGCAGCATGGAAATTACCCCCCATTTCCCCCAGCCGTGTGTACCAAGACCAGAATATGTTTCACCTTAAGGTTGTAACAAGGGTAATTGTAAAAGAATCAGTAAGCAAAATACATCAAAACAACGATGTCAGTCAAACAATTCCACTAATAAATGCTAAAGAGATCCAGAATGAAGACAAGAAACATGGAACAAATTATCTTCATTTTGGATGTATTAGAATCGGAATTAGCCCACTGGTGCATAAAGGAATATATTCATATGTTCTATACACAGTAAGGGATATGACCCATAACAAATTCACTGATTCCCTAATTGGTGGAATAGTTGCCCCTCTTTCTAATGGACCTGTCTATTTTGACTGTTACCCAAATTTTTCTGCTTATACTTTTGATGAGAATATTGAAAATATTTTAAAACTTCAGATTAGAACGACTGGATTTGACATGTGTCCAACCAGGACAAATATATCTATCCAAATTAGGGGACTCTTTAGGCATACTAATACCTTGTTTCCTACAGTCTTGCACACCCCTAGCAAAGTATCTCAATCCAGTACCTTAGTGCTAACAGACCCATTGAATCAAAAAATGGAACATCAATTGATAAAATGGGAAAATCTGACTTTCCCAACTGATTGGGTCATTGATACTCCCAGAGCTCCTATCTCAAGATCTATCACTTTAGCCCAGATAAAAGAAACTGCAAATGTTGCAGTAATTTCCTTTCCTCAGAGAAACCTCTCTAAACAAGTTTCTCCCACAAAGAACTATCCAAATCCCTCGTCATCTACTTCATCCTTCTGTTTACACGCCTCCCTTCATTCTTTAGCTAATAAAGTTGGCCAAGTTCCATTCGCAGTAAAATGCTTTGATTGTGGAGAACTTGTTACCTTGTCCACTCTTTCTGCATTCAAAGAAGAAGAAAGGGTCYAGTTTGAACATKCTAATCATAATCCCAGGACAAATTTACCTCCACCAAACTCTACTACCAAAGAACAATGCCCTCGTCCTCAATGTTCAGATATTCCTTTTCCACATGATTCCCATGTTTTGGTTATCCAAACSAACCCCTGTACAGAAATAAACCAAAGAAGACAAACATATTTTCCTGAAGATATAAGGAAACCCTCATCTCCAGAAATCCAAAAGTTTCTCTCATTAATGAAAGGATGCAAAAAAGACATAGTCAATGGTGAATGGATGAAAGAAATGTTGAATTGGGATTTATTCACCCATCCAAAAGAAGACTCTTTTTCCAGGATAACTTTAGAAAAAGAAAAGGTAGACTTGGATTTACAATAGAAAAGTTTTATGAATGCTGAAGAAATATTCATTTCCTTTTATGAATGGAAACTTCAGAGAGAAAAAATTTCGAGGTCTTATTCCAAAATTCTACTTCCAATAAGGGAAAATCCTATATGTTGTCCTGTCCAGACTCTTTCCATTTCAGATATCGGAAAAGAGATAGGTAAGCTGAATAAGTCTATCAGAGCCCAAAAGGATAATAAATAATAAGAAAAGAAACAAGAAGACCAAGTCCTCCAAGTTGAGCATCAGAAATACCATGTTCTGATTGATTTAAAAATCCAAGGCATCCCTTTTAAGCTAAAAACATTGATAGATACAGGGTCAGACTTGAATATGTTACATAAGGACATTATTCCTGTATCTCTTTGGCAAAAGACTCAAGCATTAGTTGTTGGATTGGGAAATATCCCAAATGAAATCTCCTTCCAGATTCTAGAAGTTGTTCTCTGCTTCCAAAATTATTGTTTAACAATGAAGTTCCTTCTGGAAGACATCCCTATTGCCTGCATCCTTAGCACTCCTTTTCTTGCAGCAGTGTCACCACATGGATCCACAATGGTGACCAAAGATAAGCCATGATATTCTGTTAGTGTTCCTTCTCAGAAAGGAAAAGTTATTATAAAACTACCTTTTGTATCTACCCCAAGGACCTCGGACATGGTCCAGATAATTAGAAACAAAAGCCTAAAGATAGAAGAATTGAAAAATTTTCAATCAGGGGTAAGAATAAAAGAACATCTTGGAAAGGAAGCACTACAAAAGAAGATTCTTCTGCTGAAACAAGAATTTATTGATGCAGTCTACTCAGAAAACCCTACAGCCTTCTGGAAACAAAAGAAACATGAAGTTTCTTTACCTTATAAAGAAGATTATCAAGGAAAACCTTGTAAAAGTAGGGCCATTCCTATGAATGCAGAATATCAAAAACTATGTGCAGAAGAAATAGAGGGATTACTTAGCAAGAAACTAATCAGAGAATCTACCAGCCCATGGAATTGTTATGGCTTCTATGTTAATAGACATTCTGAACAGATCAAGGGTATTCCTCGATTAGTTGTAAATTACAAACCTTTGAATAAAGTCCTAGCCGATGACATATATCCAATTCCCAACAAAAGCAATCTTGTGACCAGAATTGCAGGAGCAAAAATATTTTCAAAATTTGATCTAAGATCGGGACATTATGAATGGAATGTGATGCCCTTTGGTCTAAAAAATGCACCGGCTAAATTTCAAAGAGTGATGGACGACACTCTTAAGCCATATTTTGATTGGCTTATTGTGTATATTGATGACATACTTGTATTCTCTTCCTCTATAGAACAACATTTCAAGCATTTGAGAAAACTACTACAAGTAGTAAAACAAGCAGGCCTAGTCTTCTCTAAAAAGAAGATTGATCTTTTCAAGACTGAAATTAAATTCCTAGGTCATACTATTGATAATGGAAAGCTAACTCTGCAAACCCATGCTGTGGAATTTGCAGACAAATTTCCTTATAAGATTCTTGACAAAACACAATTACAGATATTTTTGGGCAGCTTGAATTATATTAGCCGTTTTTATAAAAAATGTGCTCAGGATAGAAATCTTTTAAATGACAGATTAAAGAAAGATCCAAGCCCGTGGACAGAAGCCCACACTCAAGATGTAAAAAATATCAAAGAAAAAACCAAGAATCTTCCTATTCTCCACATCTCTGATGATGATCTCCCCAAAATAGTTGAAACAGATGCAAGCAATATTGGTTGGGGAGTAGTACTCAAACAAGTTAGAAATAAGGATGGAAAAAAGAAAGAAGAAAGTATCCAGTTTACCTTAGGAGTATGGCAAGTAGCAGAAAAGAATTATTCTGCATTTAACAAAGAAATCAAAGATGCATTAAATGCCATTCAAAAGTTTGAAATTTATTTGATATATAAAAGGTTTCTATTAAGAACTGATGCTGCTGCTATGAACAAAGTTCTTAATAAGGATTTGAAATCTCCAGGAGACTCTAAGTTTGCTAGATGGAAAGATTTATTTAGTAATTTTGACTTCACCATAGAGCATATTAAAGGATCAAATAATTCTATACCAGGCTTCCTAAGCAGAGAGAATCTCCAAAATCTTTGCTTATTAATTTATGTCCAACTTAGAAATGGCATAGAAACAGTGGTTAATATTCCTGATTCTTTAAGTTGGGAAACATATGCAACAGAATGGGTACCCCATTGGGAGTTAAGAAGCACAAAGTATTGTCTCAGACAACTCATCTATCATATTCCAATCTGGTACCTGAAGTCAGAGGAAGAAGGGTTTCAAATGTTCTGGCCCCCATAATTTCAAGGACAAATGAAAAGGCAGTTGAAGCACAAAATGCTCTAACAGAACTCTTCCATGACATTGTTTTGGTCTGGGATATAAGGGATAATATAGGAAATAACCAGCAGTATTTCTTCCTAAACAAGCCAAGATTACTATTTCATTGGCCCGAAAGAAACCCCAATATCATTTTTCCAGAAACTAGCTTCAACTATACAGAATATAAGGAATTATGGTGGAATTTCATCCAACAAGAAGAATTCCTTACTTTGGTAAAATTCGGAAATGTTAATACTGCAACATCAAGAAGACCACCTCTTTGGTTGGCAGATTGGTGGAAAGATTTTGGCCTGAACAAAGGAGCAATTGATCCAGGCATCTTAAATTCTATCTCTCCTCTACATTCAGTACAAAATCTTTTCCAGATAGGGCCCAATGATGGAGAATTATTATGTTCATTTATCTTAAACCACTTCCAATGGGCTGTTAAAACAAAAACTATTATACAAATCATGAATGGCTAGACTTTCATAGCACGAAAGGTATATACTAAGTGTTGGGATACACTCAACTATCCTGAGAGATTTTCCGGACATATTGAAAATGATTAATAAAGGCATCAAGAATCTATGTCATACTGGTTGACAAAATCACCAGTCGGTTTCTGTGGGTTGACATGACAAACTCCATAGTGTAATCACATGTATTCATGTCTAATTGGCCGATAGTGGTGCCATTCGGGTTTAGTGGGTTACCGTAATCAACATCCACTTTGTAATTATTGTCCTTTTGAAATAATGAGCATCTTGGAAACTCGGAGCACTTCTCCAACTTTTGGTGCGGTTTGACTCACATTTCCAAGATTCACTACTTTATGTCATGTTTGTATGTCCTTTGATCGGGGAATCTTGCACAACTACCCCGTCAGATTTACTGTTCCATTTACTTTCGGTTGATAAGAAATAAATTTTATGATTTGGTCAGAAGGATCTTGCACGATCTCTATCGCCAAAATCCATAAAGTAAGATTTAGTGGTCAACATATAGGACCCAGCGTCTTCTCGAGTCCTTTCTTCATGATAACCCTTCCTTCACAAATTTGTATAAGAGAAGGATAAGAGCTCATTCTCGAGGCATTCAAGAGAAATATATAGAGAGTTAGAGTTAGTCAATCCGAGTCTCTAAGCTTCCCTTCTGTTTGAAGCTTTGTGTCCTTCTTTGAGTCTGTAATTAAGTTGTGAGCGAATATGAGCATCCTGCTCTTGATCTGTGCATCCTGCACAAAGTTGTAATACCCTGGCGTTATGCTCTGATTTTAATATAAATAAGTCTTCCGCATAATGTGTTTATCTCTGAAGTTTCAATTATTGTCTCTGTAACATGCACTCATTGTGATTTTTCTTATTTGCCTGTATTTGCACTCGGTGTTCCTTGGTACTGTCTATTGAAGTTCACTCATCCGGAGATAAAGTTCACTGGTAGTCTGGATAAATTTTAATTAATTACATACGTTTTATGTTTCTTTAAATTTATGATTATATCATCCATGATTCATGATGGAGATAACACAGAGTTTATTGGATGGATTTGGTTTATTGGGCGGTTGGGAAGAATGATTGTTATCAGGTTCAAATTTTTGAAATGACATGTTTGTATGACTTTTCCAATGCACTTTCTCACCTAACAAGAATCAGTTTGGAGATAAAGTTTCTGGGTAGGGTTTGTATAGGAATATGTTTTTTTCGTGATATGGAAGATGAAATTATGGATTTATCTTAAGATCCATTGGAGGGATAGAAAATTTGCTCCGATCAAGTGGATCTCAGGCTTATATTTGAACCCCCTCCACTTAGAAGCATAAAAAATGAAGACACCATAGAAATTATGAGTGAGAAAGCAAGAGAACTGTAGAAATTATGGGTGAGAAAGCAAGAGAACAGTTTGAGAGTCATATTTCCAACTCGTTGAGAGTGTGCACCATGACGTCGGAGAATTTGTTAAGCCATCACTTCAACCTATTGGATGATATTGGAAGGTATGAGGTGCGATATTTGAAAGGCTAGGGAACTTATTCCCTAGGTGAGCAAGCAAGAGAACATATCGAGAGTCAGATTTCCAAATCATCAAGAGTGTGCACCATGATGTCAGAGAATCGACCTATTGGATGATATTGGAAGGTATGAGGTGCGAGATTTGAAAGGCTAGGGATTTTATTCCCTATGTGTGAAAACTAACAAAAAATCATCCTCGCCACCCGATATTCTTCTTCAATCATTAATTCCATTGAAGAATAATCCTTTAGACCTCCATTTTGGAACCCTTAGCATCCAAAAAAGAGAGTTTGGGACTAGTGAAATCCAAGAAGAGGTGAAAGTGCATTAAACAAAATGTCGAGGTGGTAAACCTACAATTAGGAGATAATATCAAACTAAATGAAGTCATGGGAGATCGAGGAATTGACCATTGTGGGATGCTTCTTAAGAAAATGTATCAATGGAAAATCCTTAAAAGTTTAGACAAAAGAAACCTTTTTTAGATGCTAGGTTACTCCCCTTGCTACATGGTACTAGTTAAAGGTTGGATGATTTGGATCCTTAGGTTGAAAGTAGATGATGATTAAATTCTTCAGGAAAAATGGCAATGGGGTTCACAATTTCTCATTGGATTAGACCTCCCAAAACGTATGCCTCACTCCATCATTATAAAAAAAGAGTTATCCATTTTCTATCAACCCTTGGACTATGAGGGAGTCCCATTCAAATGTGGAAGGTGTCAGGTATATAGGAATTTGGAGAAGGAATGTTCCCTTCCCAACAAATAGAAGGTCTACTTTAAAAGTATCCCCAAGAACTCAAGAGCACCCCTCAGAGTCTAGAAAACAAGCCCCCCCCCTAAAATCCCACCAAAGGATAAATCTCCACTAGAATTACCATTAAAGAAAATGTTTAGAACTTGGAGAACCCATTGGAGGATCGATATGAATTCATGATTTAATTGGGCAAGTAACTCTCCCCTCTTTCTTATGATACCCCCAAAGTTAGATGTGTGTGTTGAGAGAGGGTCTCAAGTTCAAATGTTAAATTAGAGTTGAGTGCTCCCATATGAATTCTCATCCTTTGGCAGCCTACACACTCCACATCAGGGTCCGAATGAACAAAACCAAATAGTAAATCTTTGAAGCCATGCAAGTGCATGATCTCTAGCGCTCTTTGGTTCCTCTGGATATTTTCCATGTTTCTAGAGGGGACACAATGTTGTAGAGAATTGGGCTTCTTGTGAACTGGAAATATTTTGTTGGAAGGAGCAGGTTCCAACAAAGGTCGTGGAGCGAATACCTAGGCGAGGTAATGAAAAGGCAGAGGGAGAGGTGGTGGGAGTGAAAAGGAATATCGAGGGGGAGCCTGAAATATCTAAGTAGGAATTCTCTGAGATACAAACAACACTATACAAACACATATAAAATTTTCCAAATTCTCTGAGAGCGCAGGATGAGTATGGCTTTCCAAAGGCACATATAAAATTTTCCCCAGCAAGGATGAATGTTGAGATAGATCTCCCCATGTGATGATCAATGCCAAATTCATGTCAAACAAACAAGTCACAAACTCTACTTGGTGTGTTGTACTTGGAGCCTTTACATCTACGAGCCTAAAACTGAACCTAACATCAACCTGGAAAATCGTCTTCGCATTTGGGCTATTACACTCTCGATCCATCTGCATCAGAGCCTTTAGCCTTTGATTACCCATGAAATCAATTGAATGGATAAGTTGACCACTCGAATCCATAATGAATTCGTCGTACCAAATATAGTTAACCCAGTCTGTCCTTAGCTAGTGAGTCATCGACTTTGCACCTGCCAATTGCTTCCTCCACCTTTCACCTCTCACGTTGGAGCTCCAAGTGTCTCCTCCTTTATCCTTTGCGCATTGGCTCTTGGTCATGTGACGGAGAATTATACTAGTGGGGCTAAGGATTCAATACCCTCCACCGCTAAGGTTCTAGGAGGTCTCCCTATGGCCTTGTTCACCAATTTTTCTATTGACATGTTATTTTCTCTCAGAACGTGAAAGAATTTTGGCTTGAGGGTCATTGAGTCTAAACAAATTATATCTATAATTATTTTTAGGATCATATTTTTTGGCTCGGTTCCCTGGATCATCACCCTTATGATTGTCTTGGAGTCTCCTAGTCTTCGAGTCTCCTATAACATTCAAGTTGGAAATTTGTCAGAGATTTGCTAGTTGGAGTCCTTTAAGTAACGCATATGCCTTTGCTTTATTGTTGGTGTCTTTCCCGATATTCCAGTAGTAATTTAATATTATTTTTCCTACGAGTTCCTATAGAACCCCCCTCCCCTCACCCCCAGTACCTTCCTCCCCTGGATTTCCCTTTGAAGCACCGTCAAAACAGAGTGTGTGGTCTAGTTGATTTATGATCCATTCATCTATGCTATGGAAAGAATGAAGCTACCAATATGATCTTTTCACCGAGTGAGATTTTTTTCCAGAATGAAGGTTGAAGCTTGCGATCCAAACCTTCTCTGGGGTATTCTAGTTGGAATAATTTTCTATGATCAGATATTTAATGTTCATAACCTCTGATAGAAGCATTTTGGCCTTGCCAATGACACTTTGGGGATGTGAACTTTTTCCCTGAAAATTTTGTTTATTTATTGTTAGCGAGATCTGCCAGTAGATGTATTTGGGGAGAGACCTCCATAATATGTTGAAGATTGGTTTTCCACGAAAGGTTCCTTGGCAGTAATTTTCCTAGTTTACTAAGTAGGGATTTAAATGTGAGGGCCATCTTATTTGATGAGTCAGATCAACATAAGCAACATTCTAGACTGTTGTCAAAAAGAGGCAAGCCCAGAAGAGGTGTTGGATAGTATCTTGACTATTTTGACAAAGAGGATGGATGAAGGGGATGTGGAAACCTCTTTTCATCAGATTTTCACTCGTTATAATTTTTCCATGTTCTAGGAACCGAATGAAGATGTTTATTTTTGGTAGATCATCTTGGATCCAATTTTTTTTCCATTGTGTTGAAGACTGGATCAACCTTAAAGAGGAGAGAAGAATGTTGTATCCTTCTTTAACTAAATACCCATCTGTTCCCCAACCACAACTGTTTGGAATGTCTATGAGAATATGAGCTTCTCCTTTAAGGAGGGAAATAAACACTTGGTCTTGGTTGTTCTTGTTAATGGGGACGTCTCCTAGACTCCACTCCTTTTAGCTTCCATCTTCGTTCCATATTGAGATATCAAAGAGAGTGATTTTTTTCTCGAAAATCAACCATATTTTCAGGTCCCCAATTTCTACCCCTCGAGAGGTGATGTTAGCTCCGAAAATCGAGTCTTGCCACAACCTGATCAATTTTCCATTTCCAGGGATCCACAAGAGATGCTCCTTAAAGAAGGGGATTGTGGCTCTTATGAGTTTCCATATTTGTGAGATGGAATGGGAGTCAAGTGTAGTGTCCATGCATCTTTTCCTTCCCCCCATCATGTATTTTTTTTTTATTCGTCATTTTCCACCATTCCTTTCCTCCCGAAACTATCCTCCAGAGGAGCTTGACTCCCATTTATATATTTTTCACTTTAGGATCTTTGATTCCTAGTTCCCCACCTTTTTTGGGTGAGGTTACTATGTCCCAGTTCAATAGATGTTTTTTTTTGGATTTGGATTTCCCCTTTGCCACATGAATTTGAGAATGAGTTGGGCCATGTATTAGAGGACTCCCTTTGGGTCCAGGAGGGAGGAGAATTGGAAGAGGGGGAGGGAGGAAGGCACTGATTTTATCAGGACCACCCTCCCCATTGGATTAAGCCACCTTGACCCCTAGGAATCCATCTTATCCCTGACTTTTTGAAGGAAGAGGTGCAAATACTCACCAGGGAGTGATTTTAAGAACAAAGTTATTCCAAGGTATTTGAAAGTTTTCGAATCACTTGAGATGCCAAAGCCCATAATTTGAGTGATCCCTATATTCTTGTTGCTGAAACATTCCACACGTAGATTTGACATTTAGCCTTGTTCAAGAGACCACCTAAAACTAAGAGAAAGGTGTCCAGGAATTGGTTTATTCTTCTTTCCATAATATTTGAAGCTCCACTCAAGAGAATCGTATCATCAACAAATTTTGAATGATTGATACGTTTTACACCCTGATCTATTTTGATTCCTGGAATTGTTATGTTGATGCTTTCACGCTCTAGCGTTCTATTGAGAGACTCTGTCATGATCACATACAAAATAGGGGAGAGCAAGAAACCCTACCTTAATCCTCTGGATACCCTAAATAAGGGAGCTCGTCTTCCATTTAAAATTGGGGCAATCCAAGGGGATGCAATATAGGCTCCCGTCCAGGAAAAAAACTCTTGATCGAACCCAATTTTTTGCATTACTTTGAAAAGAAAATCATGTTCTACTCTATTAAATGCATTTTCAATATCCAATTTAATTTCCATACCTGATTTCCCCCGAGAATTGCTGGAGTGGATTGCTTCTTGCACTAGAATAAAGTTGTCCCATAATTGTCTACCTACCAAAAATCCTCCTTGATTAGGAAGAATTAGAGATATGATAAAAGGATTCAATTTGTTAGCAATGATTTTGGCCATGATTTTATAAGAAATATTACAAAGAGAAATAGGTATAAATCTATCTAGGGTAGATGCTCTATGTTCTTTTGGTATGAGTTCTAAGAAGGAGGAGTTCTCTGTGAATTCTACCAGTGCCGACTGGGGTGCGTTGTGGACCCTCAGGGGGTATTGGCGTCCTAGCCTCATATATATCTAGTCGGTTAATCAAGGCCTCTAACATCGTCTGAAAGGACCTCATCAACCCAACCACAACCCCCACAACATTCTTCTCCTGTCCAATGAATTTCTCTTCTCCTTGGGGATTAGACCCCTCTGGCGTGGATGCTACTGGACATGTCACACCTCTTTCCCTAGCACCACGTCGTCTTCCTCCATGACATCCTCTAACCATGATTACATGCAGGGACACAATTCAATTTAATTAACGATAAGTTAGTAATCAAGTGTTTAATATAGTGGAAGGCGTAATGATCCCAAGTCGAGGGGTTGAACCCGCTATGATACCATATGTAACGACCCCTCCCTTACGAATAGGAAAGCGAAACACAATAGGTAATTATTTTTTAATAATTAGGAAATTAACGTCAACACATAATTCATAGCAACTCATAATAAACAACATCATAATTAAAAGAATTACAAGCGACTCATCATCGTAATCAATAATGACGCAACCATCACATCAACATAAATGATAGTGACACCTGGCCAACACATAAATATAAATGGTGATGCAGTTCAACCATGACAATCAATTGAAGAAATTTATAAACAATAATGGACCAAATACTGAATGTTAAAATGACTACCCGCCCAACCTACCCTACAAGGTTAGGACCTCCAGGACACATAAGCAACACTCAAGCCTAGGATTCATCCTATTGATTTTGACCACTTAAGGTCTCAGGGCTGACGACTTTTCTGAGGAACAAGGAGGTGTCTACATCCCACTAACACAATCAATTCGAAAACCAACTAGCTCAATCAATCAACATCATTATTGTTCATGGAACAAGAGAATTTAATTGCCAAATCAATCATATAACAACATAAGTTAAGGGGCAAGTGTAATCAACCTTATTTTATTTTCATGGTGCAAAAGAAAACATCTATTTTATTTCAAGGCGAGCAATAAATCCATTACTAAATTCAACAATAAATCAACATCATTTTCAAGGTGCATGCATGATCTAATTACCGAATTAAACATAAATCAACATCATTCAATGCACGCAATTAATCTAATCACTTAGGAAATCATACATCGACATTATTACAATGTGCGCAAGTAATCTAAAAGCGTAATCATATATGCATCATCATTAGTCCATATCTCAAAGCAATCCAATTACTTAATCATCAGGTGCCATCTAATTACTTGTTCATTAACATTTTTAGTGGCGTAAGGGTAGATTTATTACTAGAACAATCCTGAATCAACCTTGTATAAACTCGCAAGAGTAAACTAAATTATAGAAAATCATAAGTCAACAAAATAAAAGGTGTAAGAGTAATCATTACTTTTATTCATTGTGCAAGAAATCCAATCACATTAAGTTCAAGGCACAGGAGAAATCAATAGTTTTGTTCCATGGCGACTATCAAAACTATTTCGAATTGGTTTGCCAGTTCCTTGAACATGAAAGTTAATATCTTCAAAAATAACATGCCAATGAGTCGACATGATTCATCATTTTTCTATCCCACTTGTCTCATTTTAGGGGATCCAAAGGTGCAATTTATGCTCCCAAAGTGATCATGAAAAATCCCTTAGTTCTCTACAAGTATTCCTGTCGGACTTCCACAAGTAATGGGTAGTACTAGTTAGATGTATCTCATTCATATTGGTCATAAAGACAAACATAAATTAGATGGCTCCAAGAATGGAAACAAACTACATTATTGCACCATTCTAAAAGAGTAATGAACTTTAAAAAAAATAACACTAATATATGTGTCTAGATAACTACAATATACTCTACATAAGTTAAAAATGAGGATTTAGTAATGATTTATGAGAGAACTGAAAATAAGAAGTAATGTATAGCGAAAATTTCATAAATGAAATACTCCAAGGGGTAGAGCACAAATAAATACACACTCTAAAAAAATAATATGGAAAATGGACTCTTTAGCAATGCCATAGAATCCTGTAAGTAAAAATGTGTCATAAAGGTAAAGACAAACTCACAATCCTTCCACAATTTGCAAATCCAGATTCTGTAAAACGATGGGGTTAATAAATATTTTCGCTGAGCTATGTATATGAAACGCAGGGTTTACAACTCCCCATCAAAACACAAATAAAAATAAAATCATTAAGCATAAAAATAAAACGCATGGTTTACAATTCCCAATAAAAAATGTAGAGGAAACTGTCTCTGAGGAATCCATTCCACAACAAATAAAAGACGAGATATTCCTCCAGGAAAAACACATTCCTTAGTCAAGAAACCACATAGGCAACTCTCTATAAGGAAATCTATTCCACAAGAAAATAAAGTAGAGATATTCTCTGAGAAAACACAGAGTGCAAGGGAAATAAGAAAGGCAAAATTCACATTAGCTGGGTGATTTTTGTACCAAGAAAAATGTAGAGTGCAAGAGAAAATAAGCAAGGAGAATTTCACATTCGTTGGGGAATTTTTGTACCAAGACAAATGATGAGTGAAAGGTAAATCACATGGTAAATCGCATGGTGTAAATTTCATGGTGTAAATTGCATGGTGTATATCGCATGGTAAAAACGCATAGAAACAAGGTTAGTCGCATGGTAAATCACATGGTGTAAATTGCATGGTAAAACCTCAGAGAAACAAGGTAAATTGCATGGTAAATCACATGGTGAATCACATGGTAAAAACACAAAGATACTCTTGATAAAATGAAGAGATATTATTAATAAGAAAAACACAAAGGAGTTTGAGTGAAATCATTGGGTAAAAGAACAATTGCAAGGAAAAATTATTTGGTTAAAATGCAGAGGAGTTTTGAGGAAATTCACTTAGCATGAATAAATTTAACTCAAACAATTTCAATACATAATGAAAATCTATACGATTTGTCATTTAAGGCAATGTTACCGAAATCTAAAGGTAATTATTTAGATCATGCAATCGGTGCACCATGGCGGTGTCCCACAGTCGGAGAACAATGATCCAAATTCATATCACATAATGTTTTTCCAGAAAACTAGAGTTCTAAAGAAAATGAATGAAATCCAATTTATAACTTAACTATTACAATTACAAGCTCAAAAAATACCGTAACTGGCGACGAAAAATTCTGAAACCGAAGACGTCCTTCTACAGCGTCGCTCCTTCCGATCTTCCTTTCGCTAACCATTGAGACTTCACCAGTACCTTCCATCCAATGCCAGGGGTATTATTCTTCCCCCTTAGCCCCCCGAGCCGCAAAGGGGCCACACACACACACACAACCATAAATCCTCTAGCTCCCAACTCGCCTCGCAAGGTAGAGCCATCACTCTCTCTCAAGCTGGGTATCCCAAACCTTACAAGTAAAACTGGTCAAAAATTTTGCATCATAACATTACTCATAACTCATGTAATCCATCTCTCAAATCATCCATTTTTTTTATACAATTTTCCCACACTTGCACAATTAATTCGCTTTTCAATTAAAATAATTTAGAATTATCTCCCCCATACACTTGTCACCCTTTCCCCAATTTGCACAATTAAATCCACATTTTATTTTAATAAAATCAATTTCCCTCACACATCCTAAAAGTGCTCCTAAAACCACTCCTAGTTGTCCCTTTATTCCCTTTATTTCCAATTAATGACTGACGCCTTTCTAAAACTGAGTTGAGTTAAAATAAGAATCTTCTCCTAGTTAGACTATTGTTAACTAGACTCTAGATTCCCTTCTGTGTGTAACCATTCCTTAGTTTTATTCCATTTTTAATGTAAATTCCAATTAGGTAATTACTTGCACATATGTGTATTAAATCACTCTTTAGATTTAGTTTATTTTCATTGATTTCTTAATTTGATTTATTTCATCCCCTCATTATTTAATTTATAAAATTAGTTTTTAGTCTTCTCACTAACTTAGACTTAGGCTTAATTAAATTTTTATTTGCAAAGGCTTAGACCTTTAGGGATTATGATTAATAAATTCATTATTTAATTAATTAATTCGGCAACGCTCAAGAATTTACAAGGTTTAACATTCACTCAATGTTTTTTAGGCCACCTAGATTCATTGACTCAACTTTTTTAATTCTATGATGTGCCCTTCAAGACACACTCCATGTCCAAGAGTGCCACTTTCCTTTTATTCAAATTTTTAATTACGTGACATGCCCTTTAAGACGCAGTCCATGCTACAAGGGTGCCACTCTCCTTTGACTGGTTTTGGTAGTTGTCCAACCCTTGGAGTCAACACTCCATTCAGGCGACCTCATGAGAGACTAAGGGATTCTAAGGAATAAGGACCCTGCCTTATTGCACACCCCTTACAAATATTAATGAGAGACTATCTCAGTCTTCCCTCAGGTCATCGTGGATATCTCAAATAAGCTAATCGTTAACCTACAATTTGAGCCATGATGGGAATTCTAGTAGGTTATGAAAGGGATGCTTCCACACCTCTCCCTCAATATCTAGTTTATGTGCATGGTCCCTTTACTCCTTATGTGATTCAGATTAGCAAGCAATCATCATATTGCATCCATCAACGAAACATTGTTAATGATCCATAAACAACATCATAATATAATCAATCATATGTCACATATGCATAAATGAAATACCCAAACCAATACAATCCACTCCCTAACTCAATCTGGACTCCAATGAGGTCCATTGATGCCATCATCATCCTCAATCCGTCAAGCATCCTACACAATCAGGGGAAACTCATCAATAACATCTATCAATACATATATATCAAACAACACAATCATAATCCATCAATATCATCATAAGAATCCATAAGAGAAATAGACAACTATATACTAAAACCTGATCACTTTCACGCAAGTGTACTCAAAGAATAAGTCAATAACATGTGCTCACAAGAGTGGCATGTTACATACACCCGCTCTTGTTCTAAAATACATCTTGAAGTTGTACAGTATATAAATGAAGTAAATAAAGAATCTGACAAGATATATATGTCTACCTATCAAATAAATATGGAAAGGGTGCATATCATATGCATCCTCCCATGTAGTCGAGTGAGGACTATAATTGTCCCACTGGACCTTGACCTGATCAACTATTAGATGTCATATTTGTCGAATGCGATGATCCAAAATGTGGATTGGCTCTGCCATGAGTACACCCTCGTTCGACACCTACAAGGAAATCATGTCAATCACATGTCTAGGATCACTAACATAATGTCTCAAAAGAGATACATGAAAAAAATCGTCCATATGCCTCAAAGAATCAGGAAAGGTTAGTTGATAGGCCATGGGCCCTTTCTTTTCCACAACTTCGAAAGGTCCCAAAAACCTAGGAGAGAGTTTATCACCCTTCCCAAACTTAATTGAGCTCTTGTGCGGTTTCACCCGAAAGAAAACTCGGTCTCCAACTTCATAATTACGGTCAACGCGATGCGCATCAGCATAACTCTTCCGACGATCTTGTGCTTCATTAATATTGTGTCTTATCATTTGCATTTGTTATTCCATTTATTGGATTTCGTTTTGTCCTACCAAGACCCTATCCTCAATTTTATCCCATCTCAATGGCGTCCGACACGATCACCCGTAAAGAAACTCAAACAGTGCCATCTTAATGGTACTTTGATATTTTTGTTGTACGCAAACTCTACCAGTGGCAAGAACTCTACAAATGCTTATGTTGGCCCATCACATACATATGTAACATATCTTCTAGAATTTGGTTCATTCTTTCTATCTTCCCATCTATCTCAAGATGATAAATTGTACTAAAGTTCAACTATGTTCCCAAGGCCTCTTGGAAACTAGTCCAAAAACGTCCTGTAAACTCTGATCCACTATCGGATATGATCCTTTTAGGAACTCCATGTAATCTCATAGTCTCACTGATAGAAATTCTAGCTATGTCTGGCACCTAATACTGTTGGAATAATGTTTTTTGTCATTGATGTCAACCCCAGTCATTGGTTTTGGACCGCAAGATTGATGAAGGTATTTGTACATGAAGGAAAATTCACATGCAGATAAAACACCCATGGATGGATAGTATACATCATTTTGTTTCCATTTGTATGTGGCACTTCATGTGGATCCTCATGGTTGAGGATAAATAAATTTTTGAAGATGACAAAGTGAATTGAAGAAGGAAATACAGGTTAGCCCTGAAGACAAATAAAGAAAATAATTACAAAACAAGAAAGTGCTAGGTCGACCCTAATGTTAAAATAAAATGACATAAATGGTATAAATACATATCATTATACATTCATTTGACATAGAAGTCTAATTTCATAGGAAATCAGAAGTAAAGAAGGTCAAATTTCAAGGGAGGATGAAGTCTTTTGGTGATGTGTTCTAAGGTATGTTATTTACAGGTCATCTTATCATTTTATCTATAAAAACGTTTCTAGAAATATTCATAGGGTGAAATTGATAAGGTATTTATAAGACATATCAAGGTAACTGTGGTAAAAAATTCAGCTCTTTATTCGCTATAATTTTGGAGATACACTCTGTGGAAGATAGTGTGTTTGACTAGTCCTGAAGGTAGTCAATAAACAGGTGTTCCGGGTAAAATAGTCATAACTTCCTGATAGAGAATCAAAATGAAGTGAGACCAATTTCATTGGAAATAGTACAGACTTTGGTTTCTTTTGTGTGAGTTTCAAAATCTTATGTTAAATATTGAGCGTGGGGCAATCTCTACAAGCTCGCTCTCCTGAATAAACAAGAATTGAACAAGGTCTACCATTCTCTCTATAACTTGTTTTTGGGGAGGATTCAAGGAGTGAAACTTGGAGAAGTTTCAGAGAATACATTGAGTAATATTATCTACAAGATCAAAGTATTCCAATAATTGAAGAATTGCAGAAGTTGAATAAGTCTCAGGAAGCATTATCAGGTTCTATGTGATGGTTGGTTGATGGTGATGATTTAATGTAAAGTTTTATTATCTCTCATATATTATTGGGTGGAAGGAAGGGGAACAGATGGAGAGTTCAACCCTCTCTTTATATTGGAGGATTTTATATTCCTCTTGGATTTGTATCCCTCCCTTTACATTTGGAAGCTGTAGCTACCTTTGGAAGTCATTACTTCCCTTGAACAGTAACTATTGATTATTTCTCATATATTGTGCATGGTGTATTGGTGTAAATATTATACTATTGTTCATTGATCATTGGATATAATTTAATAGTTTAAGTATAATTTTAAAAATATTTTAAATTGTAATTGATACTGATCCACCCCCCTATCAGTATCAACAATTGGTATTAGATCAAGTTGCCTTCATAACAGTTTAACCACTTGAAGGAAAATCCTGAGCACAGATGGATGACCATGAGCACATTTCAAATGGGATTCAAATATTTGATGAAAGAAATTATGCATACTGGAATGATAGAGTGAAAAATTACCTAACA
>SNQJ01S0085622.1:2618-15775 GCA_010110895.2 Picea sitchensis | reverse complement strand
CTCGATGAATCCTTGGTTGTACCAAAAGTGTTTAGATCACTTCTCTTGAAGTATGATGCTAAGGTCTCTGCCATTGAAGAAACTAGGGACTTGACAAAAATGACAATGGATGAATTACATGGGTCTCTTATAGCATATGAAATGAGAACAAGTATAGAAAGTGACCAGCCAAACCATGAAGCAGCCTTTAAATCCATAAAGAGGACAAAAGTCAAGGATAACAACCTTGATGAAGAAATAGAAAATTTCATAAGAAGGTTCCAGAAGGGAAGTGGAAGATACAAAGGTAAGTCACCTCTCAAATTCTTTAACTGTGGTAGAATAGGACATATTGTTGAAAACTGCTACTATAAAAAGAGAAGTCTCAACAATAAAAAGAGATTCTACTCAGACGATGATGACATCTCCTCAGATGAGAGTGATGAAGAAGATAATGATGGAGGAGAAGTCCTCTTCATAACCCAAGAAACACAGGATGATGATCAAAAGAATTCTAAAGAAGAAGAAATCATTTCTGAAGAAGATTCAGATGAAGAAACCAACCTTGATTCCTTTTCGGGATACAAAGACAATGCAAAGAGTGAATAAGAATATGAGAATCTTGAAAAGTTGAAGCATGTTGAAACTGAAAATAGAAAGCTTAGAAACACAAACATAATACTAAAAGGTGAATTGAGTAGTTGTGAAGAAGAGAATTACAAGCTTGAAAATATGATTGATAGCTTGAAGGAACAATTAGAAGATTATGAGAAATTGAAAGAAGAATTGAATCACAGAAAAGGGGAGATACTATTGACAACAGAAAAGTTGAAGAAGTTCGAAAAAAGCACTGAAAAATTAGATGAGATCCTTAGCAGTCAAAGATCTCCAAACGAAAAGAAAGGACTAGGATACAATGACAGTTTGAAGACAACAAACCAAGAGAAGGAAGATGGGAATGATGAAACCAAAACTCCATAACAAGTTGAACAAAAAGATAGAATACTAGGATTCAAAAGGAATGAGGCATCAAGAAGATCCTCTCCCATCAGGTATGAAAGAAATCATTATGAAGGAAACTACATAAGAATAGATCGTGAACCTAGATGGACCAAACCACAAAGAAGATCACTTACTCCCAGGTATCAAAATTTCTTTCTTGGACATTGTTATACTTGTGGAAATTTTGGACACAAGGCTATCAATTGTAGAATCACTGAAAGGAATAACTATGCAAGCTACATGAATGGTGAAAATAATAGATATGGAAATTTTTGTAGACTTGTCAACAAAAATTATAATCCATTTGACCCATTAATGGATCAAAATATTGTATGTTACAAGTGCAATAATCTTGGTCACAAAGCACGAGATTACAGAGGGATGAAGGAAGATAATTGTATGCCAAATGTTTGTATACCAACTACAACATGGAAAAGGAAATAAATTCCACAAAATGAAAACTTTCAAATAACATTGGTCACTAAATAATTCAAAGAAGAAGATGAATGGTTCATAGAAAGTGGGTTCTCATCTCATATGACCGGAGATCAACGAAAATTTGTTAGCTTGAAGAAAAAAGGTGGAAATGATGCATTTGGAGATGACTCATCTACCAAATTACTTGGAAAATGAACTGTAAAGCTTGGAAGTGAAAACGTAAAATCATGAAAAGTCCTATTGGTTGAATATCTAAAGCACAATATCCCCAGTGTCATAAAAATATGTGATCAAGGATATACTCTTACGTTTGACTCCCGAAAATGTAAAATCAAAGAAAATAACTCAGGAAGATTGGTTGAAACTACAACAAGAAGACCAAACAACATATACATCCTAGACATGAAGAAGAGAGAGAAGACAGAAGCCAAAAAAAAGGATTCCAAGGAAGAAAATGTCCCAAAGACCAAAAATAAGGATGAAGTATTATTGAGTGCCACATGTTCAAGGGCAGTGGACCCAAAGAAGAAAGTTACCTTTTGCCATTAAAATCAGGGGGAGAAGCCCTACCCTTTGCCATTTATGTCAAAGGGGGAGATACATTGGGATCATGATGATAGGGGGATTATGATTTTTGCTATGAATGACAAAGGAGGAGATTGTTGGAAGATTGGTTGTTGTCATTGATGTCAACCCTAGTCATTGGTTTTGGATCGCAAGATTGATGAAGGTATTTGGACATGAAGGAAAATGCACATGCAGATACAACACCCATGGATGGATAGTATACATCATTTTTTTTCTAGTGGTATTTGGCACATCATTTGGATCCTCATGGTTGAGGAGAAATGAATTTTTGAAGATGACAAAGTGAATTGAAGAAGGAAGTACAGGTCATCCCTAAAGACAATTAAAGAAAATAATTACAAAATAAGAAATTTCCAGATCAGCCCTAATGTTAAAATAAAGTGACATAAATGGTATAAATACATATAATTGTACATTCATTTGACATACAAGTCGAATTTAAGAGGAAATCAGAAGTAAAGAAGGTCGGATTTCAAGGGAGGATGAAGTCTTTTGGTGATGTGTTCTAAGGTATGTTATTTACAGGTCATCTTACCATTTTCTCTATAATTTTTTTTATATAATGATGCAGATGGTAAAATTGATATGGTGCTGAGAAGACATATCAGGGTAACTTTGGTAAAAAATCCAGCTCTTGATTCGCTATAATTTTGGAGATACACTTTGTGGAAGATAGGGTTTTTGACTAGTCATGAAGCTAGTCAATAAACAGGTGTTCCATGTAAAAAAATCATAACTTCATCATAGAGAATCCAAATGAAGTGAATCAATTTCATTAGAAATAGTATGGAATTTAGTTTCATGTGTACGAGTTTTAGAATCTGATGTTAAGTATTGAGCGCAGGGTATTCGGTACAAGTTCGCTCTCCTGAATAAACCAGAATTGAACAAGGTCTACCATTCTCTCTATAAATTCTTTTTGGGGAGGATTTGAGGAGTGAAACTTGGAGAAGTTTCAGAGAATAGATTGAGTAATATTATCTATAGGATCAAAGTATTCCAAGAATCGAAGAATTGCAGAAGTTGAAAAAATCTCAGGAAGTATTATCAGGTTCTATGTGATGGTTGGTTGATGGTGATGATTTAATGTAAAGTTTTATTATCTCTCATATATTCTTGGGTGGAAGGAAGGGGGAAGTATGGAGAGGTAAACCCTCTATTGGTATTGGATGATTGTATCTTCCTCTTGGAGTTTTATCCCTCCCTTTACATTTGGAAGCCGTAGCTACCTTTGGAAGTCATTACTTCCCTTGAACAATAACTATTTATTATTTATCATATATTGTGCATGGCGTATTGTGGTGTATTGGTGTAATTCTTATACTATTGTTCATTTCTCATTGGATATAACTGAATGGTTTAAGTATAAGTTGAAAATGGTTTTAAATTTTACTTGATATTGATTCACCCCCCTCTCAGTATCAACAGATACTTCATGCACATAGGAATAAAATGTGCACTCTTCATCAGAGTGTCAACTACCACGAAAATCGAGTCGTGCCTCCTTTCCATCAACGAAAATCCAATAATATAGTCCATCAAAATGACCTACCATTTAGATTCCAGAACAACATGTGGTTGTAGTAATCCTGCAAGATGTCTATGTTCATCCTTCACTTGCTGACATTCTAGACATCTCACCACGTAGTTAACTATGTTCGCCTTCATTCCCTTCCAGAAGAATAAGGGCTTAATATCTACCCTCATCTTCGGGGCTCCTAGATGAGCCATGTACACTACTCTATGGGATTCATTTAAGAACAAACTTCTCAATTTGTCATTAGGTGGTACATAAATCTAGTTATTATACCTCATCAATTTGTTGTTGTCCAATGCATATTCTTCAAAATCTGGTACCAACATGGTGTCTTGTCCGATATTTTCCTTAACCTCTTTATACCAGTCATCGTCTCACTGCATAGTTAGAATATTTTCTTGAATATTCATCTATAGAGGTATCACCAAAAATATTCGTGGTCTCCGACTCAACGGATCTGCCACTCTGTTCATTGTTCCTTTTATGTAAGTAATCTCAAAATCGTACTCGCTAAGAAGTTCTGACCAACGCCTTTGTCGCGCGTTCAAGTCGCGTTGCGTAAAAATGTGTTGCAAACAACAGTGGTCTATTTTTAGTTTGAATTTCCATCCAATCAGGTAGTGTCTCCACACTCTCATGGCATACACAATGGCCAATAAATCCAAATCATGTGTCGCATACTTCTCCTCATGCTTTCTTAATTTCCTTGAGATGTAAGTGATCACTTGACCATCTTGCATAGAGACTCCTCCTAAGCCTTCCTTGGATGCGTCTGTGCATACCAAGAATTCCTTGTCCATGTCAGGGACCTTTAGTATCAACGCTTTCTTCAACAACTTCTTGAGCCTTCTAAATGCTTTTGCGCATTTCTCGGTCCATAAAAACTTCTTGTTTTTCTTCGGCAATTCCGTAATCGGATTTGCTATCTTTGAAAAACCTTCAACGAACCTTCGATAATATCCTTCTAAAACCATAAAGCTATATACTTATGTTATGTTCATTGACGCAAGCCATTCCATAATAGCCTCTACCTTCGTTGGATCCACAACGATGCCTTCACTAGAGATAACATGCCCTAAATAATGAATCCTCGATTGATAAAAAGAGCATTTTGACAACTTCCCTTATAATTTGTTTTGTCGTAAACACTGTAGTACCAAGTGAAAATGATTTTCATGTTCTTCCTTCATTTGAGAATATATCAATATGTCATCAATGAGTACTTGAAAAAACTTGTCCAAGTATTCATAGAATACCCCATTCATCAAGCTCATGAATACCCTTGGGGATTTTTTCAGTCCAAACGATAAAACAGTAAACTTGTAATGTATGACCCTCGTCTTGAATGCGGTCTTAGGAATGTCTTCCTATTTGATCTGTAACTGGTGATAGCTTGATCTCAATTCGATCTTATAAAACATAGTCGTGCCTTTCATTTGATAAAACAAATCGTCTATTCTTGGCAACATATATTGGTTCTTGAGCATTGCCTTGTTCAATTGATGGTAATTGATACAGAGTCTTCATGACCCATCCTTATTTCTTATGAAAATAACAGGTGCACCCCAAGGCGACACACTTGGACGTATAATTCCTAGGTCCAATAACTCTTTCAGTTTAGTTTTCAACTCCTGTAACTTAGGGGTCGACATCTGATAAGGAATTCTTTCTATCGATTCAGTTCTAGTTTTTAAGTCGATGGTAAATTCCATCTCTCTTTCGGGTGGAAAACCTGGTAACTCTTTTGGGAACACGTTCACAAACTCTCGTACTAACAGAAGGTTTTCTAATCCTTCCTCCATGCCCTTGTCGTTTAGCGCTAATATTGCATATATCTTGCATCCTTTGTTCATGCTCTTTTGTAGCTATAGGGAATAAATGAACCTTAAGGAAACTCTCTGGTTTCTTCCTACAATCACTCGTGTTTGTCCCTCATCATCAGTCAAACTCAACCATTTCGTCTTACAGTTGAGTATTGAATCATGCGATTCCAACCCGTCCATATTGATCACGGCGTCATAAGATCCTAAGATCGTGATGTACAAGTCAGACTTCATTATAAAACCTCCCAATTCAATGCAGCAATATGAAACCCTTCCTCCAACCTTCTGTTGGCACCTGAAGACACTTCGACGTATCTAAACTCATCTTGTTTGAATGCCTTTACCTTAATTCCTTTTATCACTGCACCATAAATAAATATCTCTGTAGCACCAAGATCTATCAAAATACTAAAGGTCTAGTCAACGATGGTACCTGACATCTCAAGCATAGTAGACTGGTGCTCGGCCTGGCATTTATTCACCGCTACATCTTCCGTGGAACCCATGAACTTGGGAAACTTAACCTTCTCGAGTTCTCTGTGAATGCTACCAATACCAGTTGGGGCACGTTGTGGACCCTCAGGGGGTACAGGTGCCCTAGCCTCATCTCTATCTAATCAGTTAATCAAGGCCTCTGACATCCTTTGAAAGGACCTCATCAACCCAACCACATCCCCCACAACAATTTTCTCCTATCTAATGAATTTATCTTCTCCTCGGGGGTTAGACCCTTCTGGCATGGATTCTAGTGGAGGCGTCACACCTCCTCCCCTAGAACCACGTCGTCTGCCTTCATGACGTCCTCTAGCCATGATTACCTGCAAGGACACAATTCAATTTTATTAGTGATAAATTATTAATCAAGTGTTTAATACAATGGAAGGAATAATTATCCCAAGTCATGGGGTTTAACCCTCTCTAATATCATATGTAACGACCCCTCCGTTATGACTAGGAAAGAGAAGCACAACAGGTAAAAATTTGTTTTAAGCATTAGGAAATTAATGTCAACACATAATTCATAGCAGCACATAATCAATGACATCATAATTAAAAGCATTACAAGAGACTCATCATTGTAATCAATAATGATGTAACTAATGCATCATCATAAATGATAATGACACCTGACCAACACATAAACATAAATGGCGATGCATTTCAACCATGAAAATCAACTGAAGCAATTTATAAACAATAATCGACCAGATACTGAACCTTAAAATGACTACCCACCCAACCGACCCTGCAAGATTAGGAACTCTAGGACACATAAGCAACACTCAAGCCCGATATTCATCCGATTGATTTTGACCACTTAAGGTCTTAGGGCTGGCGAATTTTTTGAGGAACAAGGAGGTGTCTACATCCCACTAACACAATCAAGTAAAAAACCAACTATCTCAATCAATCAACATCATTACTTTTCATGGCGCAAGACAATTTAATTGTTAAATTGATCATATAACAACATAAGTTAAGGCGAAAGTGTAATCAACCATATTTTATTTTCATGGCGCAAAAGAAAACATCTATTTTATTTCAACACGTGCAATAAATCCATTATTGAATTCAACAATAAATCAATATCATTTTCAAGGTGCATGTGTGATCTAATTACTGAATTAAAGACAAATCAACATCATTCAATGCGCACAATTAATATAATCACTTAGCAAACCATACATCAACATTATCACAATGCACACGAGTAATCTAAAAGTGTAATCACTTATGCATCATCATTAGTCCATAGCACAAAGCAATCTAATTACTTAATCATCAGCATAATCCATGGCACAAGGGAAATTGATCGCTCAATCATTTATTCATTAACATTTTTAGTGGCGCAAGATTAGATTGATTACTAGAACAATCTTGAATCAACATTGTATAAATGCACAAGATTAAACTAAATTCTAGACAATCATAGGTCAACATAATTAAAGGAGTAAGAGTAATCATTACTTTTATTCATTGTGCAAGAAATCCAATCACATTAAGCTCAAGGCACATGATAAATCAATAGTTTTTTTCCATGGCTCCAAGGAAATCTATTTCAAATTTCTTTTTGAGTTCCTTGAACATGAAAGTTAATATATTCAAAAATAACATGCCAATGAGTCCAAATGATTCATCATTTTGCTATGCCACTTGTCTCTTTTTAGGGGATCCAAAGGTGCAATTTATGCTCCCAAAGTGATCATCGACAATCCCTTATTTCTCTACAAGTATTCCTGTAGGACTTCCACGAGTAATGGGTAGTACTAGTTAGATGTATCTCATTCATATTGGTCATAAAGACAAACATAAATAAGATGGCTCCAAGAATGGAAAAAAACTACATTATTGCACCATTATAAAAGAGTAATGAACTTAAAAAACAAAAAACACTAAGTTATGTGTCTAGATAACTATAATATACTCTACATAAGTTAAAAATGAGGATTTAGTAATGATTTATGAGAGAACTGAAAATAAGAAGCAATGTATAGTGAAAATTTCATAAATGAAATACTCCAATGTGTAGAGTACAAATAAATACACACTCTAAAACAATGATACGAAAAATGGACTCTTTAGTAATGCCATCAAATCCTGTAAGTAAAAAGCTGTCATAAAGGTAAAGACAAACTCACAATCCTTCCAGAATTCACAAATCCAGCTTCAGTGCAGCGATGAGGGTAAGGAAAAAATCGTAAGGATTGATAAATATTTTCTCTTAGCTATGGATATGAAATGCAGGGTTTACAACTCCCCATCAAAACGCAGAGAAAAATAAAATCATTGAGCATAGAAATAAAACGCGAGGTTTACAATTCCCAATCAAAAACATAGAGGAAACTCTCTGTGAGGAACCCATTCCAAAACAAATAAAAGCTGAGAGATTCCTCCAAGAAAAACACATTCCTCAGTCAAGAAACCACATAGGAAACTCTCTCTAAGGAAATATCTTCCACAAGAAAATAAAGTAGAGATATTCTCCAGGAAAATGCAGAGTGCAAGGGAAATAAGCAAGGAGAAATTCACATTCGCTAGGTGATTTTTGCACCAAGAAAAACGTAGAGTGCAAGGGAAAATAAGCAAGGCGAATTTCACATTCGCTCAAGAATTTTTGTACCAAGAAAAATGCAGAGTGCAAGGTAAAATGCATGGTAAATCACATGTTAAATCGCATGGTAAAAACACAAAGAAACAAGGTAAATCACATGGTAAATCGCATCGTAAAAACACATAGAAACAAGGTAAATTGCATGGTGTAAATCGCATGGTGTCGCATGGTAAAAACAAAGAGATAATCTTGATAGGAAAAATGTAGAGGAGTTTGAGTGAAATCACTGGGTAAAAGCACAATCGCAAGGCAAAATTCTTTGGTTAAAATGCATAGGAGTTTTGAGGATATTCACTTAGCATGAAGAAATTTAACTGAAATAATTTCAATACATAATGAAAATATATACAATATGTCATTTAAGGTAGTGTTACCGAAATATGAAGGTAATTATTTAGATCATACGATCGACACACCATAATGGCATCCCACAGTTGGATAAAATTCATCCAAATTCATATTACGCAATGTTTTTCCAGAAAACTAGAGTTCTAAAGAAAATTACTGAAATCCAATTTATAACTTAACTATTACAATTACAAGCTCAAAAAATACTGTAATCGACGATGAAAAATTATGAAACCGAAGACGTCCTTCTGCAATGGAACTCCTTTCAATCTTCTTCTTGCTAACTGTTGAGACTTCACCGGTACCTCCTAGCCAATGCTAGGGGTACTCTTCATCCTCCTTAGCTCCCTAAGTCGTAAAGGGGCCACGCACACACAACCATAAATCCTCTAGCTCCCAGCTCGCCTTGCAAGGTAGAGCCACCACTCTCTCTCAAGATGGGTATCCCAAATCTCACAAGTAAAATGAGTCAAAATTTATGTGGAATAACATTACTCATAACTCGTGTGACTCTTCTCTCAACTCAACCATTTATTTTATAGATTTTTCCCACACTTGCACAATTAATTTGCTTTTCAATTAAAATAATTTAGAATTCTCTCCCCCATACACTTGTCACCCTTTCCCCAATTCGCACAATTAAATCCACATTTTATTTTAATAAAATTAATTTCCCTCACCCATCCTAAAAGCACTCCTAAAATCACTCCTAGTTGTCTCTTTATTCCCTTTATTTCCAATTAATCACTGACACCTTTCTAAAACTGAGTTGAGTTAAAATATGAATATTCTCCTATTTAGACTTTGTTAATTAGACTCTAGATTCTTTTCTACGCATACCCATTCCTTAGATTTATTCCATTTTTACCTTAAATTCCATTTAGGTAATTACTTGCACATATGTGTATTAAATCACTCTTTAGATTTATTTTATTTTCATTGATTTATTAAATTGATTTATTTCATCCCCTCATCATTTAATTTATAAAATTAGTTTTAGTCTTCTCACTAACTTAGACTTAGGCTTAATTAAATTTTTATTTGAAAAGGATTAGACCCTTAGGGATTTTGATAAATAAATAAATTTTTTAATTAATTGATTAATTCAGTAGTTCTCAATAATTTACAAGGTTTAACATTCACTCAAAGTTTTCTAGGCCACCTAGATTCCACGGCGTTCCCTTCAAGACACACTATGTGCTCCAAGGGTGCCACTCATCTTTGATTCAAATTTTTAATTATGTGACATGCCCTTCAAGACACACTCTATGCTCCAAGGGTGCCACTCACCTTTGACTAGTTTTGGTAGTTTTCCAACACCTGAAGTCATCACTTCATTCAGGCGACCTCGTGAGAGACTAAGGGCTTATAAGAAATAAATACCGTGCCTTATTGCATGCCCATTAGAAATATTCGTGAGCGGTCGTCTCAGTATTCCCTCACAACATCATGGATCTCTCGAACTAGGTAATCATTCACCTACAATTAGAGCCTCACTGGGAGTGCTTGTAGGTTGTGACAGGGATTCTACTACACCTCTCCTTCAATATCTGGTTTATGTGCATGGCCCATTTACTCCTTATGGGAGTCATATTAGCAAGAAATCACCAGCCTGCATACATCAATGAAACACTGTCAATGATCCATAAACAACATCATAATATAATCAATCATATGTCACATATGCATAAATGAAATACCCAAACCAATACAATCCACTCCCTGACTCAATCCAGAGTCCAAGGAGGACCATTGATTCCATCAGAATCCTCAATCTGTTAAGCATCCTACACACTCAAGGGAAACTCATTAATAGCATTTTTCAATACATAGATATCAAAAAACACAATCATAATCCATCAACATCATAATAAGAATCCATAAGAGAAACGAACAACCATATACTAAAACTGTATCACTTGCACACAAGTGTGCTCAAAGAATAAGTCAATAACATGTGCTCACAAGAGCGGGATATTACATCTTTTAAATTGTGAATATGCAAGTTATGTAGTTTTCTAATTTGATATTTTTCCTTCCCTTCTATGGGTTTATAAAGTTGCTTCACATTCAACTGAAATGTGTGGCCATCATCAATTAAGTTTGTTGTCCTCATTCTATTTCGAATGGAATTTTGTGTTTTGTTCATAATACCATCCTCTAGATTAGCACCCGGTGTTATTATTTCTCTACTACATGTTCGCATATAGAATATTGTGTTCTCGTTTTACCATTGACGATACCCTCGTCACCCAACCATAGGCCGAAGCCACCCTCCGAGCACCTTAACCTTGACAAAGAATCATTCTGGAAGCAAACCCTAGGGTAGATAGCCAAACAAGGTGTAGCGCATCTTCCTCCAAGGATAGCGCACCAATAATAGCTAATCAGATATTCCAAACCCTAGCCAAGAGATAGTCCAAGCCAATACTGAAAACTAGTTGCTGCAGCAGTTGTACCTGCAGCTCTCCTCCAAACGTGCGCACCAAACTAGGAAATGCAGTGTGCACCAGTTGCTCTCTACAATTCTGAGATGTGTCAAATGAGAACTGACACCCTGTATTTATAGTGGTTCTTCCAGATTTTCTTGGGTCGACTTCTCTTTCTGGGTACATGTCTTTTTAGTATATTATTATTATTTATGGCCGACTTCTTCTCTTGGAGGCTAATAACCTAATATAAATTATCTTCTTGAGCCGAAAAGACTTCTAGGGTTATTAGCCAACTCATTAGGGCTTTCTCTTGCTTTCCAAAGTCTTCTATTCTCATCAGGTTTACATGTGGAGGTAAATACCTCCCGCAGCTACCATAATATTAACACTCCCTCCTAGCTAGGGAGGTATTATAGGTAATGGTCTTGAGCACAAAAACATACAATTTACCCAGTAGCATCAACATAGTCGTTTAGACTATCTCATGACTAGATCATCAACATCACCATCACCATCAGTTGCATCATCTCTCGAAACCATAATTCATCTGAATAATCAGACATGATGTTGGATAAGTCACTCACACCATAGAGTGATACAAGATTCATTCTTATAATCTAGAAGATTAAATGTTCTGAACTATTTTCCGTCTGGAAAATCTCTATTCATCATTTGTCTGGATGATTATCTCTAATAAATTGTTGATAGTCTTCAAGGAAATTAAAACAAAGATAGAACACAACTGTGTCTATCCATAGTAGTACATAACTACAATCTACTGGTACACTACCACACCAAGTAACACACAAGTAATTGATCAACAGCGTATAGTCATGAACAGTGGAACATATCCACCACAATAGTATTCATCTACTATCATACAGTCTTCATAACAAACATCTGATAGCAACCTGCACAGAAACAATGTTATGATATAAACTGAATCATCTGGGCCAATATTTCACTCACATCTGTGAGATTTGAAAGAATATATGCCCTTAGAGTAGATAATGAGATATCCAGACTATTCTTCTCAAGCAAGGAAGAATAATTGTCCTATCTTCTGAACCTAGACTATTCCCCACCCTGGGCCATTCTTCCTACACTAATCAAAGTGCACTCTGGAGAGAATGTATAACTCTGAGGAATGTTGATCCTGGACCATTCCCCACCCCGGGCCATTCCTTCTACACTAATCAAAGTGCACCCTGGAGAGAATGTATAATCCCTAAGGAATGCATGTCCCTGATTGCTGAGCCTGGACCATTCCCCACCCTTGGCCATTCTTCCTACACTAATCAAAGTGCACCCTAGAGAGAATGTATAAACCCTAAGGAATGATTGTCCATACTATATCCTCTATTAACCATAAGAGGAAAGGACTGTCCTGCATCAACCTCAAAAAATGGACCATTCCTCATGTTAACCACAATGAGAAATCATTGTCCGGTGAGGCAGGCCAGTCTTCTTGAGTAACCCTCAAGACGAGAGACTGCCCTAGACCACTCCCCATGTTAACCACAATGGGAATTCATTGTCTATGATACATCAACAATCAGAATACTTCCCATGTTAACCACAATGGGAAGTCATTGTTCGTCAGAAACCTCAATCCACTTTCCGAACAGGAAAACATCTGTCTAAGATGGATTGTTTTTCAATGAATGTCTTCAATAATATTTTCAGTGCTCCCTCCCAACCTGGGAGTCATTTCTTCATTTTTCAATAAGGAAGTTGATTCCATGAGCTCCAGCTTGAGTGTGCAAACTCTTTCATCTTGGATAGAAGCCTTACCAAAATGTCTGCTTATCTGCTCATCTGTGGAGTTATGTATTGGAGAACCATTTTCTCCTTTCTAGACTTCATCATGGATAATGTAATGCTTGATTTCAAATGTA
>SNQJ01S0085621.1:100643-121357 GCA_010110895.2 Picea sitchensis | reverse complement strand
ATTGTTTAGTGACAGTTACCTGGTGTCCTTTCTGTAGCCACAAAACTCTGTATGGGCTTGGATGATCAATCGTCTCCAGCTCCAGCTTCTCTACCATCTCTGTAGATACGAGATTATTCGTGCTACCACTGTCTACAATGACCTTGCATACCCTGTCCTTGGTATTGCAAGCAGTCCTAAAAATTCTGGTCCTTTGGACTGAACTCTCCACCTCCTTCTCGGGTGTCAAAAGGACTTTTCACATCATGAGCGATCTTCTGCCTTCTACATCTTCGGCCTCAACATCATGCCTCTGCGCCTTGGCGATGTGAGCTTCTCCAATGTCCTTCTTTTTATCTAGACACTCATAAGACTTGTGCCCATTCTTTCCAGATGTGAAGCATGTGATTACTCCACCTCTTCCTCTTCCTCTAGCTCTAGTACAAGGAAAAGTGTTGTTGTCAGCATAATCTCCTCTCTGCTCATTATGCTTCCCTCTCTGTTCAACATATGGCTCTCGCTATGAGGTTCCACCTCTCTCTGTATGAGTCTGAGGTTTCTTCCAGTCTTCCTTGGGCTTCTGGAATTTGTCCTAGGCAACTGATTTGCCTCTGGGCTGGCTTCTTCCTTGGCCCCTTTGACTCTGCTTTTGACTCAGTTTCTCCTCAGCTTTCAGATCCATCTAATAAGCATCTTCCACCGTTCGGATGGTTACCATGATCATCTCATCCTGGATATCATATCTCAGGCCATTCATATATCTAGCAACTTTTTCATCATCTCTCTCCCGATGACCTACCCTGATGTTCAGTTTATAGAATTCCTTAGTGTATTCTTTCACTGTCATTAGCTTCTGTCTCAGGTTCTACATCCTCTTGAACAGAGTAATTTGATAGTCTCTGGGGATGAATTTCTCCTTCATCTTCGCGATCATTCGATCCCAGCTCTTGATCTTCTATTTGCCCTTGCAGTGTCTGTCATCTTGTAGCTCATCCCACCACAATGCTGCATGTCCTTTCAAGCGTGTGACAGCATGCTTGACTTTCTTGTCCTCTTCGACATCATCATAGTCGAAGTATGTGTCTAGAGCTCTAATCCAATCTAGAAGCATCTCTGCATCCAAGTTTACCTCGTAAATTGGAATGTCCATCTTCACTCTTGCACCCATCCTGGCAATAGCTTTGATCAAATTCTCATTTGATGCATCTTCAGCTGCAACTTCTTCTTCTCATTCAGCCTCTACTTCACTTTCGGAATCACTCAGATCCCCTGCACTGGCTGTGCATCTTTGCGTTGTCTCCATATCTTCGAGTCTTTCTCGAAGATCATGCATTTGTCTCTCCATAACTGGATCTGTCATCTGCCTGCCTCTTCTTCTCTGCACTTCCCTATCCTCTAGATCAAGTGATTGTCTATCTCTCCTTGGCAGGATGGAAAATTCTCTTCTTCTCTGCTACAGAAAGCAAAGAATCTTTCTGTGCTCTGATACCACTTGATGCGTATCAGAGTACTCTTTACCTCTTATGCCTCCCTCGCCTGAAATATACAGACAAGAATCAGGCTCTGATACCACTTAACGCCAACGCCTCCTCACAACCCATAGGTCGGAAGGTCCATGTCAACTCACAGGATCTTCTCTTTCCCCTCGGCCTGAAGAACACTTAACCGGTCCTTCTATTTCCCTATCGGGAAATCAGCACCCACAGAACTCTTCGTGCGATCCCCTTCCTGCACTCGGAGGATCGGACTTCGTGACTTCGCGAGGTCAGTGATCAAGCATTATCCCCTCGAGTCCCCGAGACCTGTCGACAGTCAACGCTGACCTTTCCTTCTATATCAAAACTTTCCTTATCGTTATTTCGCTACTCGAAATGTCAAACACTTCGTTTCCCCAACTCCCGACTCCCAATATACCGAAACCCCGATGCACGTGTGAGTTGACTATTCAACGCTTCACCTCATCAGCAATACGAGGTTTGCGATATCACGAATCCATATGTTATTGTCTCGGGACTTCTCGCTCAAGACCCTGATAAGGCGTGCCACCTGTCCACGTTACCAACTCCTATGGCCCCACACTGTTTACATAGTCGTCGAGATATCGTGTATCGTGATTTCGCAATTCCCGTTGTAATGTTTTGGAGTTTCAATCCACGAAACCCCGATACACGATATATGTGTAGATCCAATGGCCCTTGTGGCTCGTATCAATGGCTCTACCCCTCCTGAGATATTAGCCTCTAGAGAATATGACATTGTATCTCCCCTGCACCTTTTCAAGATCTAACGGCCCACAGAATGTCATGAATTCTCCTCGGAGAATACCAACCGTCCATTCCTTCCTTAGCAAAACCTGCGAAATGACTAAGTGCTCCTCCATGGAACTCGTCCTCCTGCATGCAAACTTACGATGCTTCCCTCAAACTTCAAGGCACAACCTTCCTACGCTTCCCTTCAATGGATTAGAAGGCCTTATCCTTTCTGATCTTTTCCATGACCTTCAAGTTCTCAGAAAGAAACCTCTTGCTCGCACTCCTTACAACAACCTTCAAACACATCTAAGTGTTTGAATCCCTTTGACCCTACGCACACCTGTAGCAGCAGTCCTTCAAACTCTTCTCTCAGGTTCGCAACCCTGATCTTCACTCGGCCTGCACACTCCTTGCACGGCTCTTGTGCCCAACTGCACTTTGGGTGAATGAGAACAAAATTTATCTCTATCTGAACCCTCTGTCAACGCACTCCTTGCGGACACTTCAACTGCACTCCTTGTAGGAATTTTCTGGCTCAAATAGAGAAACAATTGAAACTCATTCCATCACCCTTTCAGAATTCAAACTCAAACATGAAATCATATACACAGCATATAAAGCAAATGTATAACAGGAAGAAAACATTCATGAGCATATCATTAAGCATCAATACACAGAGAACAGACACAAAACCATGAATTTGAATCAGACTCTTCTATTAATTCAAGTATCTGTACATGGGTGTTCTTACACAGCTCTCTGCTTGCTCTTGCTAAAATTCTTCATCTGATAATGTTACAATGCACAATGAGGGTCTCTATATCCCATTTCCCTCTTGCGCTCTAAAGATGTCTAGTCTAGAATTAAATTTTATCTACTTTACATTAACTATCTTAAATGCCTCCTACCTACTAAGGATGAGAGCAATCCGCTCAAGGTCCATTACAATATACAAGTGTGCCTCATCTTAATGTCTCATTTAAGATCGTGCAACAACTTCAAGGTGACTTTCAAAATTCATGTTGGCTTGTCCAGCTATCTTCCATTTCCACGCTGCCTTGCTTGACGTGTTGGCGATGCTCCTGCATCAAATCTGTTCCACCAAACTGTTGTCTCTGGGTTTGATGGGGCATTGTGTAGGCACCATTGTAGGTGAAGAAACATTATCTTCTTTCTCTTTGGAAATCTATTTTTGTTGGATAGAAGGTTTTGAGTCTGTAGTGGTTGTAGTGGCCTTTTGTGCATCCTTTGAACAAACTATGAAGAGGATGAATTTTGCAGTATGAGAGATTACCTTTCAGAACTGTTTTGGTGGAACAATAGTCAAAACTACCTTTGGTATCCTACAGAGCTGACCTCCCATAGTGATAATGACACTATGGGGTCTAGACTCATAAACAGAATGACGTTTCCACATATATGGTTGGACCAAATCAACATCGCATACATTAAGAGGGGTAACATCACACACTACCTCATCCTTGAAGGGATGAATGCCATACGATAGGTGACATTGTTGGCTGACACAAAGATCTTGTCCCTGGTGAAGCCACCCGATATTGTATGGCTGCAAGTGTGGTGTTGTTGACAACCACAACTACTTGACAACCTTATCTGAGATGAGCTTCTTCTGGATGTCGTTATCAACAATAAAATGCAACAGGGTCCCCTTCACCCACATTTTTGAATGGGATAAGGGATCCCCCTCTTCAGGATCTATTGGTTCTTCTAGTTGAATTTTTGTGTTCACGACAGTAGCAGTGGGGTCTGTGTCGATGATCTGTCTATTTTCAATATTTTTTGGACCATATTCTGAATCAAGGTTTGGCTTCGTGTCTTTGACCTTTGCCACTAATGATTGTTTTGAGTGACATTCATCGGTGTTGCGCCAGGGGATTTTGTGGAAGTCACACCACTTCCTAGTGTCATTCTTCATCTTTCCTTTCCCTTCTTGTCCTGTGTATTGGACTAGTTTTCTAAAGGTTGTTGGTTAGGGTCGTATTTACCATGATTTGGTTGTTGGATATTTGAAAACCCGAATTGCGATTTGTTATGATGCCTAAATTTCTACTCGATTTTGACATCATATTTATAGGCAGCTCCCAATGATGAGATGTTTAGGAAATACATTTTGGTTTGGATGTACCTATGCAGATCCCCGTGGTATTTCAGAACCAGATGTCACTCAGAGTCTTTGATACCTAGCTTGGTGCGCAAGGTATGGAAAGTATTTGTGAACTCTGACACTATTTATCTCTTCTCTTGCCACAGTATGGTCCATGTCATGTACTGGTATTCATAGTTATCAACAAGGTAGTACTCTTCCTTGACTGCATCCAAAAAAAAATCCCAAGTGGGATCAGCCCCATATATTCCATATTCCTCTATGGAAATTTTCTCTCAGTAAGTTTCCCACCAATGTTTGAAATGGGGGAGAGCCTTGAGGAGTGCGAAGGTGATCTTTTCCCCATCCAAAAATTTTTGAACAAAGAAATAACCTTCTAATAGATTTAACTATTTTTCTAGGGCATTCGCATTTGTCTGACCTTCAAATATGGGAATATCAAGATTAACTTGTACCTTGAAGGGAGAGGTTCCTCCAAAATGCTCTCTTGATGAAGATGTGCATGTTGCTATCGGCAGGCATTGAAGGATTTGTAATATTACAGAAATAAAATAGTATGCAGAACATAAATAGTTAGCTAGAAATGGCAGATAAACAATGATTTAACCAGAACAACACCACAACAATACCAAAATAACACCAGAATGAGCACTTTGATTACTGATAGCAATGTTCACTTGCCTCTTTGAGGGGGGAAACCTCCAGTGCTGCAGAGATCTATTACAATAATATCAAAGAAAAAACTTATCATACCCTCTATTCCTATTTATACTAAATCTGTCTATCCAAAAGAACAATCTAGAGGAAGATCCTTCTAGAAGTGGAAGCTTCTATTAGGTCTTCCTACATTTGACTTATTCTTCCTTATTTCTAGGCCTTATTAATATTGAATTTATTACATGGAAATATATTATTCTTCCCACTTGAGGGGTTAGGTAGGTTAGGTCCCTAACATGCCCTCCCCCTTAGAATCAGCCTTGTCCTCAAGGCTTGAGATGAGGAAATTGTTGCAGAATGTTAGCAGGCTCCCAGGTGGCATCTGATAGAGTTGTATCTTTCCACTGAGCTTACACTTCCTTGATGGAACACTGACGAAGACGAAAATCTCACTGGTCCAAAACTTCTTGTGGCTACAACCAGATGGATCCTTCTTCATCCAACTCGGGAAGGTTGGTTTGAGTTTGGCACTTAGCTCTAATCACCTTCTTTAAGAAAGAGACATGAAAAAAAAGATGGAGCTTAGAATGATTGGGTAAAGCTAATTCATAGGCCACCTGTCCAACGTGCTTGAGAACTGTATAAGGACCATAAAATATGGGTGCTAGTTTCTGACAATGTTCGGCCTTGAGTGAAGTTTTCCTATAAGGTTGCAGTCGAAGAAATACCTGGTCTCCTTCAGCAAATTTCCGTTCTGAGCAATTTTGATCGGCTTGTTGCTTCATGCGATTTTGAGCCATGATCAAATTCTCTTTGAGGGTACAGAGAATAGCCTCGTGAACTGTAAGTGTTTGGTCAACTGCCTAGCCCTTCAATACACCTGGCATGTAGGAGAGAACTGAAGGTGGATTTTGGCCATATACTGATTCAAAAGGAGTCATGTGAGTAGCTGTATGGTAATAAGTTTTGTACCACCATTCAACTAATGGTAACCATTGAGCCCATTGATTTTTCCTTTCAGAGGCAAAACAACTCAAATAAGTCTCCAAACACTTATTTATGACTTTAGTTTGACCATCAGTCTGGGGATGATAAGTTGTGCTTAGATGCAATTGGGTGCCATGGAGTCTGAACAATTCTTGCCAAAAATTGTTGGTGAAAGTTGGATCTCAATCACAAATAATAGAATGAGGCATGCCATGAAGCTTGAAGATATGAACCATGAAAAGTTGAGCCACAGTTGATGCGGTAAATGAGTGTTGAAGAGCACAGAAAGGAGAATACTTGGAAAGACGATCCACAACCACCATGATGACAGACTTATTTCCTAATTTAGGTAATCCTACAATAAAATCCATAGAGATGTCCCTCCAAATAGTGGGTGGAATCGGAAGAGGTTGGAGTGTACCAGGAGGTTTGATGGTTTCTCCTTTGTTGCGTTGACAAACATCACATTCTGCTACAAAAGTGTGAATGTCCTTTTTCATACCATCCCATAAAAAAGAACATTTGACCCAGTCATAGGTTTTGGTAAACCCTGAAAGCCCAGCTATGGGAGTAGCATGAAGCTCAGAAAGAACCGTGGATTTAGTTGTGACTGTTTACTTAAATATAAATGGCCTTTATAGCAAAGTTCATCATTATGCCAAGAGTACCCTGGGGAAACTAGAAAGTTGAATTTCAATTGTTGGATCATATGTGATATTTTAGGATCATGTAGCCATTCTTGGTGGACATCTTGGAGCCAATATGGTGCAATGAAGGAGAGGGAAAAAATGGACCCTTCATCTTCATATTTTCGATAAAGAGCATCAACAACCACATTTTCTTTGCCTTTCTTGTAAATGATCTCGTAATTATAACCAAATATCTTAGTTACCCATTTGTGTTGCTCTAGGAAGGAAGGTCGTTGCTCCAGAAAATACTTGAGGCTTTGCTGATCTATCTTAATTTGGAAGTGTTTCCCTAAGAGATAAGGGCGCCAGAGATCCACTGCAGGCAAAATAGCCAACATTTCCTTTTCATAGATTGATTGGCCCAAATGGCATTTGGAGAATTGTTTTCTAGTAAAGGCCAAAGGTCTGCCTTCTTGCATAAGGATAGCTCAAATTTCTCTGCCTAAGGCATCACATAGAGGACAAAGGTTTTTGTGAAATCAGGAAGGGCCAAGACCGGAGTAGTACACATAACTGCCTTCAAAACTTGAAAATCCTGATCCGCTGTGAGAGTCCAAGTGAAAGAATTATTTTTAAGGAGAGCAGTGAGAGGGGCCGCAATCTTCCCATAATTCCAAAAAAAATTGCGATAATATCCGTTTAAACCCAAAAAACCATGCAAGATTTTGATAGTCTTGGGGCGAGTCCAATCCTGCATTTCTTCAATCTTTTTAGGATACACCCAGACACCAGCCTTTCCAACAATATGACCCAAGTAATCTACTTCTGAGGCTCCAAAGGAACATTTAGATCGTTTGAGGAAAAGTTTGTGTTGCGAGAGGAGATGGAGAATTTGATCCACATGGGAAAGATGAGATTTCCAAGTTTTACTATAGATGAGAATATCATCAAAGAAAACTACAACAAAATGACAGAGAAAAGGACAAAAGACATGATTCATGAGGCTTTGGAAGGTGGAGGGGGCATTACACAAGCCAAAGGGCATGACCAAAACCTCATAGTGACCCTCATGAGTTCGAAAGGCAGTCTTGGGAATGTCAGTTTCTTGCATACATATCTGGTGGTAGCCAAAATGCAGATCAAGTTTAGTGAAGTACTAAGCACCACTCAACTCATCCAAGATATCATCAATGATAGGAATGGGGAACTTGTCCTTGATGGTGAGCTTATTGAGGGCACAAAAGTCAGGACACATGCGCCAAATACCTTCTTTCTTAAGTACCGTGACCACAGGTAAAAGAATAAGGGCTGGTACTAGGGAGGATAACACCCGCTAGGAGCAATTCTTGCATTATTTTCTCAATTTCATTCTTTTGGGAAAAGGGGCGATGATAAGGGTGAAAATTGGGAGGAAGACTGCCAGGAACAAGGGGAATGGAATGATCATGAACAACACAAGAAGGATGAAGTCCCTGAGGGGTGGAAAAAATAGCTTGATGTGTGGAAAGGATAGCTTGGAGGTCAAGATGCATAGAGGGTGTCTCAACGACTTGAATAGAATGGAGTTGAGAAATGATACCGAAGTGGCCTTTCTTGAGGAGCTTTTCCATACGATGGGAACTAATGATCTCAGGAGAACTAGGTACGATACCTTGGAATTGATACCTTTGTCCTTCCTGTTGTAATTGCATGGTTAATTCCTTAAAATCCATAAGAATGGGACCCAAAGTGCGTAACCATTCAACACCTAACACAATGTCACAACCTCCCATGTTAATGGAAAACATATGAGATTTCAGTTGTAATGTCCAATTTGAAGACAAACATTTTCACAATGCCCACCACATTTCATGGACCCACCATTGGCTATCATGATTTGAAAATTATTGACAGCACGAATATAGCAATTGGTTTCTTGGGTAATGTGACGATGAATAAAATTGTGGGTGCTACCACTGTCAACAAGGATGATGACCTTCTTGTGCTTAATGTAGCCGATGAGATTAAGTGTTTGTGGGGCCAAGAATCCAATGAGGGCATGCAAAGAAATAAGTGGGTCAACTTCAGGTGGGTCAGCAGGCTCCTTAGTGGCATCGGAAAGGGAGGGTTCTTCAACAAGGGGAAATGTCACATCCTCTTCAGGAACATCTTCGGAAATGGCCATAAATAGTTTTTGTTCCTTACACTTGTGCCCTGGAAAATATTTTTCATCACAATTATAGAAAATACCCTTCAGTTGGATTTCATCCATTTCATCCCTAGTTAGTTTTTGGACCTTGAGGGGAGTGACAGGGGGGTTACGATTAGTGGGTCAAGGGAAAGGAACAAAAGGGGGTTTTTTTTTCTGGGAAAAAAAAATTGTTGGGCCTCTTTAGCACATTGAGTAGCTTCCGACCAAGTTGGAGGGAGGGCCATGAGAACCTGGGATCAGATTTCATCCTTGAGACCACTCATAAAGAATTCATAGAAGAATGCATATGGCATGCCCTCTGTTCGAAAGGAAAAATGCTCAAAAGAAGTGATGAAGTCTTCCACTATGCCTGACTATTTCAACTTGGTCAAATCACCGAGATAGTGGGTATTAGTATCAAATTGGGCATAGAGCTCAGCAAAAAATTGGGTCCAGGCAATATACCCCTGACGTGAATTTTTTTACCATTTCCACCATTGCCAACATTCAAGATCTATATAGAGGATAGCATAGAAAAGTTTGGCCAACTCATCAGTAATACCATGCAGAGAAAAATAATGCTCCAATTGAGTGACCCAACCCATAGGATCGGAGCCATCAAATTTATTGACCTCTATGTGAGGAAGATGGGGTTCATGATGAAAGGAGTTGGGTTGTAAATGCGAATACTGAGAGGAATTAGCAGCATCAGGCTAGTCTGATGAGGAAGGACCCGTAGGCCAGTTCAATAATTGATTAACAGCAAACTGGAGGTAGGTAAATTGGTTGGTGAGGTTGGCTTCCATGTTGTGGAATTGGTGCTCTAATTTATCAATGTGGGAATGGGTAGAATCCATCTAAGATGTGATATGTTCGATGGAGACATGGGCTTGATTGATGGAAGCGTGGAGTTCTTGGTTGCGAGTGGTGGCCATTTGAAGAGGGGAAGTGCGGGTAAGGAAAAACAATAATGGGTGGATGGGACCACAAAAAAAAGGACTTAGAAATGATAGGTAACATGACAATCAGTGTGTGAAGGGAAATATAATGGAATAGGTGGAAAAATAGTGAAACTGGGAAGGAGTCGGGTCCACTGAAACAAAAAGGATTAAAAATGAAGGGTATGACTATGATCAGGGAGAAAAGGGGAATCCAATAGAATAGGTCCCAAATAAGTGTGCCAGCGGGACCACTATACTCTTTTATTTTTAAACTCCTACAGATTTATACTCCAATCTGAAGAATATTGTAGTGATGAAATGCCCAAATGCTTAACAGAAAGAAATGTGTAGTAATTTCACAATCTGAATGCAGGAGACACAGTCGTGCAATAATAGATCTTGTATGTTATTTTTTTTTTTTCATCCCAAGGGTTAGGTTATTCAAAGGTTCTAAAGACAAGGGTTTACCATGTGCTATAGCTCTCTGATATACGTGCGGGATCCAATAGTAGTACTCAGCCCAATATCTCAGGGCACCAACTAAGGAGGCTAGACCGTTCCCTTATCTGTACTACCCGACTACCCAGGTACTAGAGAGTATCTTTCCGTGTTTTGTTCTCGGTGACACTATAGCAGTCAGGAGATCGATCAATTTATCTATGGAGGGATTCAGGAGATCTAGGTCGATCCATATGTAGGTCTTGTCTGATGCGCTACCACTCGAAGGGGTACCAACAAGGGTTACAAGGGTGGCCAACAGATGTGCACTTAAGAACCACTCATATTTCTTGCATGTATGAGTCCTTGACCATGGGTTTATGCACGTAAGGACAGATTTTTGTAGCTTAAAGATGTTGGAATACGTCTCTACCTTGAAAAAAAAATAAAATTTAACCCACAATTTTCTGCCGAGGAAGGTGCTCTGATACCACTTGTAATATTCCAAATATAAAATAGTATGCAGAACAAATATAGTTAGCTAGAAATGGCAGATAAACAATGATTTAACCAGAACAACACCACAACAATACCAAAATAATACCAGAATAACACCAGAAAGAGCACTTTGATTACTGATAGCAATGTTCACTTGCCTCTTTGAGGGGGAAACCTCCAACAGAGCAGATCTATATTACAATAATATCCAAGACAAAACTTCTCATACCCTCTATTCCTATTTATACTAAATCTATCTATCCAAAAGAACAATCTAGAGGAAGATCCTTCTAGAAGTGGAATCTTCTATTAGGTCTTCTTACATTTGACTTATTCCTCCTTATTGCTAGGCCTTATTAATATTGATCTTTGTTACATGGAAATGTAATATTCTACCCACTTGAGGGGTTAGGTAGGTTAGGTCCCTAACAGGATGTGTGCAAATTTCTCCATCATTTCGTCCCTCTGTCCAACGATATCTTTCTCAAGCAACATGTTAATAGAATCTTCTACTCCATTGTTTTTCTTTTCTGCCACCTTCGAGGGTTTCTTGGGTGTGCGAGAGTCATTTTCCTCAAGAGATACAAGATAGAGACCCAACTGGCTATACTTGGATCTCATCAGGGACATGCGCTAAAAAACAATCAAGAGCAGCCTGCTCTAATACCATTGATCCGGATTATTTTTGAAACAAAATGAAAGTAGAGATATTACAATGAAATACTCATGAAAATTTCTAGAAACAAAGAAATACATCAATACATGATTTATATTAATGAAAGTATTGTAAAGAGACTATAAAAATACAGAGTTCAAGACTCACTAGAATGGTGGTAGCTTTATCTCTTAGAAGAGATGTGATGGCTACACTCATTCGCAAGAAGATGATTACAATGAGGCTCTAAAGGACTTTTTTATGATAAACATGAATGGAAAAACCCTAGACAACCAAAAACCTAACCCTAAGAGATGAAACGCCAAAATTCATGTGGGCCCCATTGGGGTAATTTAGTACATTAACTTCTCAGGGTCATAACTTTTTCATACGATCTATGTTTTAGGCACGTGATAGCTCATTGGAAAGGTCTTTTCGAGAACTACGCATTATATCGTCAAACTCTGACTCCATCTACAGTTTGACAGTGGCAAGACAAGAAAACATTGTTTATAGCCCCAAAACGGCCCTGGAAGTATAGAAAGATGTACTAACATGAAAACTTCCAAAATAATCTAGTTGGAATAGGTGGGTGGCTACTAATATCCACATGGATGTTGTGTAGGGATTCAGGATATCCTTGTAAGTGTAGAACCCACAATTACAAATAAATTTCCCCATTACGGAGAAACGTGATGAACTGAAAATTGTCTAGATGAACTAGTTGGAATATGGAACAGGTAGGTGGCCACCAATATCCACCTGGATCAAATGCAGAATGAAACAAACTCGCTCGAATGGTGGTAGCTTATCTCTAAGAAGAGATGTGACCGCTACGTGCATTCACGAAAGCACATAACAATGAGACTGAAAGGCCTTTTTATCATAAAGAAGCAATGAGGAAACCCTAAACATCAAAAAACCTAACCCTAGAAGATGAAGCACCAAAATGCTTGTGGGCCCTGATAGGGTTAGTTGGTGTGCCAACTTCCTTAGGTCGCAACTTTTGCATACGATCTTCATTTCACACACTCAATAGCCCATTGGAAATTTCTATCTGAGAAGTACACATTCTAGTCATCCCATGCATCCCTTTGGCAAATTTTTGAGCATTGTCATGCCCAAAAAATGTTTTTTAAGGCCTCAAAATGGCCTTGGAAGTTTAGGACACGAAAAAGTGTAGAAAAACTGCCAAAATGGAAAATTGTTCTTTGAAATAGTGGAATAGGTGGGTGGCCACTGATATCCATTTGGATCAATCCTCCCCCCTTACGAAGAAATGGTCTCCATTGCATTGATTCCCCCCATAAAATGAGGAAACTTTTGCTAAACTTGGCCCCAGGTGAGACACTTTCCTTGGTGTAGGAGTTTCCCTTCTTTGACAACTCAATAAAGATGGATCATTTTTTGACGAGTTCCTGTAACCTGTGTGTCCATGATCTGATCAATTGTGGCATATTCCATGCATTCAGAGTTGAGCTATGTCGGTTTCAACTTCTCTTATATCTATGATGTGTCCAGTAATGTTGGAAAGTATGGTTGAAGGAGGTCCACATTGAACAGTATTGGGTGGAAGCCAAGGAAGGGATAAATACTTAGCTCAAAAGAATTGTCACCAATAGCCTTGGTGATGGTGTAAGGACCATAACAAAGTGGGAGAATATTTTGATGGCATCATATAAGTCACTCCTGCAAATGCAACCAAACTTTGTCTCCCACCTGAAACTTGTGTGGCACTCGATGTTGATTGTGGTGTTGTTTGTACTTAGAATTGGATTTCTAAAAAATATCATGGACGTGTTGGTAGATGTGTTGAATCCATTCAATAAACTCAGTGGCTTTGTCGACCTCATATTGAACATGGGAATATTTTTCCTGTGTGATCACAAGGGGCAGTACGACATCAATGGGACCCAATGGTTGAAATCCCAACCCCACCTGAAAGGGGTTGTGCTCAGTCGAGCTATGGAGAGATCTATTATAGTTATGTTGAACATAGGGGATACTCTCATCCCATGTGTGTGGATTATTGGAGTTGTACATGCGCAATATATGGGCGATCATCTTGTTGACGACCTTTTTTTGGCCATTAGTTTGGGGGTCGAAGGCAATGGATTTAGTGAGCTTCGTGTCCAACAATTTCTATAGGATTGACCAAAATGTTCTTAGGAAACTGTTGTCCCGATCTGAGATAATGGTTTGCGGTATCCCAAAATGTACCCACACCTGTTCAAAGAATATTTTGTTAGTGGCCTCCGTTGTGATACTCTTCTTACATGTTGTTAGAATGGTCATCTTAGAAAATCGATCAACCACCACAAAAAAAAAGTAATTTCCCTTCTTGGTTGAAGGAAGGCGAAACATGTAGTCCATCAAGGTGGATTCCCAAGTCCTACCAGGAGTAGGGAGAGGGGTGTACAAGCCTTTCCTCTTAATGGCTAGTTTGGAAATAGTGTAGGTAGTTCAAGACCGAATGTAATTGTCAACTTCCTGTCGAAGTTTCATCCAATAGAAATACTTCTATAGCATTTCCACTATCTTTTCCACACCAAAGTGTCCTACCATCCGATTGTAGTGAGCTTCCCAAATAAGCTTTGCCTGGTCGCTTGAGGGAACACAGAGATGGCAGAGATGACATAACAGTCCATCTTGAATATGAAAGTTAGTGATGGGTGTTCCTACGCCCAACATCGGGTAAGTGGTAGAAAAGTGAGGATCTCTCTTGTAGAGTTGGGGCCACCCCGAGGCCTCATATACACAAAAGTGGAGCACCATGGTTAATGTTGCAACTGGGGGTTGACTGAGGAAGTCAATGATGTGATTGGTGCTCGTTGTCTTATATTTGGTGTTGAAATGAAATTGCTACAAGTATGTGGACCACTTTTGATGGTGGTCATTCTGAAATTTACCTTGTGTTTTCATTAACTGCAAAGGCCTTGATCAGTGTGGATGACTATCTCCTTCCCGAGAATGTAATGCTTCCATTGGAGGCATGCTTGCATAATGGAATACATTTCTTTGTCATACATGGGGTACTTATAGACTACATCTGATAGTGTCTCACTATGATAGGCCATTGGATAACCGTGTTGAGTGAGAATTGGGCCCACAGCATAATCAGAAGCATCTGTCTCAATCTCAAAGGGTTGTTGCAGATCGGGTAATGAGAGCACTAGTGCTAAGCACAAGTGAGGTTTCAGATCATCGAACAGTTTCTATTGCAACTATCCCCAAAAGAAAAATTATTTACCACCACCCTTGGTCACTCGGTTGATGGCCCATGCGATATGGGAGAATCTAAACATGAACCTACGGTAGAAATTGGCAAGTCCCAAGAAACTATGAATCTTGGTTAGTGTGGTCGAGGTTGGCCAATCACGAATGACTTGGATATTTCCTGGATATACATGCACACCATGCTCATCAACAATGTAGCCTAGGTATTAGACCATGTTCATGCCGAAGGAGCATCTTTCCAAGCTATCATATATCTTGTGTTGCCGCAGGGTGTGAAGGACATGTTGAATATGCTACAAGTGTTCTACCCAACTCTTGTTGAAGATGAGGATATCATCCAGATATACCACCACAAAATAATTGGTGAAAGGCCGCAAGATATCATCCATCAACCTAATGAAAGTGGTTGGGGTGTTCGTCAAACCAAAGGGTATGACCAACCATTCAAAAATACCCTCTTTGGACTTGAAAGCAGTCTTCCATACATCAGTCTATTATGTTGGGACCTAGTGGTAGATGGACTCAAGGTCAATCTTACTTAAGTACTTGGCTCCCTTGCACTAGTCAAGAAGGTCGTCAATTTGGGGAATTGGGTACCGGTTCCTGACTGTGATTTTGTTTAGGGCCCTGTAATCAATGCAAAGTCGCTAGGTCCTGTCTTTCTTCTGCATGAGTATAATTAGGCTTCTGCAAGGTGAGGATCTTGGTCGGATGTTCCCCTTTTTGAGCATCTCTTGGATATGGCACTTGATTTCCTCATTTTCCATAAGAGAGTGGTGATAGACTGGACCATTGGGTAGAGGTGTGTCAGGGGTCATATCGATTGAATGTTTGACCTAACAATGTATAGGTACCCCAATGGGTGAGGAGAATATGTCTTTGTATTCCTCCACAAGCTTCTCCACCTACTTCTGTAGTGTGGAGAGGCCCTGTATGGATGTCATGGACGTGGCTTTGACCTTCTATTCACTTTGAGAGTGAATCATAAAGAAGAAAAATTTCCTAGTCTGGGATATGACCTTCCTACATTGCTTAGCAGAGATCAAATAAATGGTGATAGGTGGAGCTACCTCTGATATCCTGTACAATTTTATTCCCAAAGTAATAATAACATTGCAAGGTCTAGAATCATATACAACATGATATTTCCACAAGTAAGGTTGGCCTAAAATAACATCACAAGCTTCAAGGAGGGAAATATCACACAATAATATCACACAATACCTCATCCTTGAAGGGCTTGATGACGTAGGGTAGGCAATATTATTGGTTGACTTGGAGATCTCTCCCTTGGTGGAGCCACCTAATAGTGTAAGGTTGCGGATGTGGTGTTGTTGGCAGGTCCAACCACTTGGTGACCTCTGTTGAGATGAGGTTCTTTTGACTTCCACTATCAAAAATGAAGTGCAACGAAGCACCCTTCACCCACATTTGTGAGTGGAAAAGGTGCTCACCTTCCTCCAATTCTTCAAGTTCACTTGGCTAGACTTTGGTGTTAGCAACAATGGAACTAGGTTCTGCATCAATGATTCACTTTTCCTTGTTTGGTTATGATTCTGATTTAGAACCTCCATATAACTTTGAGGATTTCAGCTCAGCCACCAACGAATGCTTTGAGAAACATTCATCATTGTTATGCCAGTGAATTTATGGAATCTGTACCACTTTCTAGTGTCTTTCTTCATATTCCCGCTACCATTCTTTGTTGGGGGTTTGGACTGGTTGTCTCAAGGTGGTCCATCCTTTCTCCATCCTTTGTTTTTTGGGTTGAAGATGCCTTTTCCCTTCTTCTGTTGTGATAAATTTGAAGATCCAAACTCTCGCTTATTTTATTTAAATTTTTGCTCGATTTTGACGGCATATCGCTAAGCCATGCCTAGTGATGAGATGTCCAGAAACTCCATTTTTGTCTGGATGTGTTGATGCAAACTATCAAAGTACTTGAGCACCAGGTGTCATTCAGAGTCTTTGATACCCGGGTTGGTGCACAAGGTATGGAAGACATTTGTGAACTCTGACATTGTTTGGTACCTTTCCTACCGCAGCGTGGTCCATTTTGTATATTGGTCATTGTAGCTTCCAACATGGTAATATTGTTTCTTAATAGCATCCCTGAAAGAATCCCAAGTGGGTACGAATTCAAATAGTGCATACTCCTCCATGTCATTTTTCTCATAGTAAGTACCCCACCAATCCTTGACATGGAGGACAACCTTAAGGAGCATAAAAGTGATTTTTTCTCTATTGGAAAAATTATGGACAGAAAAATACCCTTCGAGCAGATTCAACCATTTATCTAGAGCATCTACATCTATATAACCTTCAAATACTAGGATATAAAAACTAACTTGTAGCTTGAAGGGGGAGGTTCCTCCAAAGTGACTTCTTGATGAAGATGGGTTAGTTATTGGCAATCATTCAAGTATCTGGGAAAAATTATCCATCATCTCATTATTTTTCCATGTGAGGGATTCCTCAAGAAACAATAGGATCTCCTACTCCATTGTCTCTCTTTTCTTCAACCATGGGAGGCTATCGAGGTTGGAAAGGGCAGTCCTGTAAAGGCTTAACTAGTTCGAGTCCCAACTTCTTATACCCTGACCTCATTGGGGACATGCACAGAGAAACATATAAAAAGAGAATTGTTATAATACCACTGATCCGGATTTATAAATGGAATGAAATGAAATAAAATTCATAACAAAAAAATAGATATATAGTGAAACTGGACTTCTATTAATAAATGGAATGTGTTGAACTATAAAAATGTAGAATGAAACAAACTTGCTCAAATGGTGGTAGCTTACCTATGAGAAGAGATGTGATGGCTACGTGAATTCACTAGAGCACATTAAAATGAGGCCTAAAGGCCTTTTTATCATAAAGAAGGAATGAGGAAACCCTAAACATCCAAAAACCTAACCGTAGGAGACGAAATACCAAAAGGCTCATGGGCCCCGATGGGGTTAGTTGGCATGCCAACTTCTCGGGGTCATATATTTTATATACAATCTATGTTTGGCACGCTCGATAGCCCATTGGAAAGGTCTAGCCAAGAAGTACACATTTCAATCAACCCAAGGAATGCATTTGGCTATCGTATAGGCACTGTCATGCCCAGGAAACATCGATTAAGGCCTCAAAATGGCCTCAGAAGTTCAGGAGCCAAAAAAGTGTAGAAAAACTGCCAAAATGGAAAATTGTGCTTTGAGCCAGTGGAATAGGCGGGTGGCCATTGATATCCACTTGGATCATAAGTCAAATTTTTCTATTGCATGGTATTATTCTAGATTTATGGCAAAGATATTACAAAACTCATGCCACATAATAACAGTATTCAATTCATACAAGTGGTGGTTGATGTGGCAATGGGAAATAAATGTCATCAAGAATCATGATATCGTATCGGGGAGTATGGAAAATCGTTAAGTATAGAGGCATAAAGTGAGGGATGTATATTTCATTATGTTGATTGCGGAAATGCCAGATGTGATATTGCGGGATATGGAGAATAGAAGGGGAGATATGAGGGATCTCCTACATCCGCGTTCAATAAATATACTAAGTACGAGAAAGGTTGATTTTGTGGGTTGTGGAAATATGTGAATCATTTTGGAGTACACAGAAATGTGGAATGTAGGGTTGCGGGTCTAGGGAAAGGTAAATGGAAACAAAGGGAGGACCTCCCATCTGCATTCAGGAAAACAATTAAGTGTCAAAAGGTAAAAAGGTGTGTTATGACTGATGCAGAAATGGGAAGGGTCTTTTTGACTGTTGTGGGATTACGTGTTGTTGGACGTCAGTATTTTTGGGGTGAGATATGGCTTAATGTTCTGCAAAAATACTTCTGCAACAAAGGAAAAGGCTAAGTATTAGGATTTTGGAGGGTGGAAAATGAACTAAGTATAGGCTTGTGAACTTTGGTGCTTGGTGACTTGGTGATAGCCCGCTCTACAACTCGAATTTTAAAGGAAAATGGCTAAGTATAGGATATACAAGGCACAAGAAAATTGACTATGGATGGACCAATATGCAATAACATTGATCAACAAAAGTGTATCAACAAGTGGTTGATAGGTTCATCAATATGTGCATTCTCATGCCTTGTAAAAATTCCATCAAATGAAAATAAGTAGCAAACATGTTCTTTGAGCAAGTCTGGGTGCACTTTGGGATACCAAGGAGCATCATCTCAAATAGGGATACCATATTTTTTCAATACATTTTGGACTACATCGTGGGAGAATATGGACAATAAGTTGAATATATATACAACATTCCATCCACAGACAGATGGGCAGACATAAGTAGTCAATAGGACTTTGGTGCATCTTTTGAGGGGTTACAATAAAAATCATTCAAATACCTAGGATGAAAATTTGGTCTACATACAACACTCTTATAATAGACCAGTCCACACTTCTACTGGTAAGTCAGCTTTTGAAACTTGCTTTGGATGTTTTCCACCTTCACCTTTGGATGTTGTATATGGATAGTAAAGAGGAGTGAGGGAGGACCTCACATGAGATGCATTGAGAGAAGAAAAATTAGTTGAGAATATTAGGAAAATCCTTTTTCAAGTATAGGACATGTTGAAGAACTCACGGGCAAAATAAAAGGCCAGACATGACCAACACATAATTGAGAATTCATTCAAAGTGGAAAACAGAGTTTGGTTACAACTGAACAAGGAAAGACTATAGGTTCCTAGTAAGAATATCAAGGCTTTGTGGTATAGACCTTTCGGGATATTGGAGAAGGTGGGAGACAACACCTGCAAACTCATTCTACCCTCATACATGTGCATTTACTCAATAGTGAATGTGGAGAATCTCAAACTCTACGAGCCATCCCTCAACAACAAAGGCATCCCTCTGAAGCCAAAAATGAGCTCTGATACAACATGTAATTTTTAAACCTGTGAAGTAAAACAATGCATATAGATTCTTAAGAAAAACATAAATTAATCAATGGATCATACACATAGTACACAGAGATTTACATCGGAAACCCTTAACCGGGAGAAAACCTTTTAACTCTTCATTGTATTAATTTCACCATTCACCATACAAGATATACAATGTTTTTAGGTATTCCATAGATACCAAAACCCTAATCCCTTAATCTGGGATTAATTTAGAAAATCGCTAAAAATAGAAAAATCCACTAAAATAGCAAAAATTGCCTAGATCATCAGACGCAGTTGTCAAAACTGACGCGCCCACACACACACATGCAAAGAATATAACACATACCCAACATTGTCCCACTTGTTGTTTTCTTTGCATCCAGGGGTCCACAAGATTATATAGTCAACAATCCATGGTAGCAATGCCCATTGTTACTCTACATCAGGAGAACTTGTCTGTGCTCACAGACTTTGTCAATGAATCTGCAACATTCTTCAAAGTGTCAACCTTTTCGAGCAACACCTTCTTTTCTTCAACTATGTCTCTCACAAAGTGATATTGAACATAAATATTCTTTGTCTTCGAATGATAAGCTGGGTTCTTTGCCAGGAAGATTGCACTTTGACTATCACAATCTAATCTCACTGCTTGTTGTACCAACCCAATACCTGAACACAATCTCTGTAACCATACTGCTTCCCTGCTTGCATGAGTGGCTGCCATATATTCATCTTCTGTAGTTGAGAGTGACACTGCATCCTGTATTTTTCTCTTCCAACTTATTTCTCCTCCAAATAGGTTAAACACATACCCACTTGTAGATCTTATGAAATCTAGATCTCCAACCTAGTCTACATCAATAAAGCCATGTATGTCCACCACTCTGTCCAATCTTGGTCTTCCTTGGTAGCACAGTCCATAACTGGTAGTGCCTCGAAGATACCTGAATACCCTCTTTATTATTTTCCAATGCTCCTTCCCTAGTTTTGACATATACTTGCTCAAAACTCCCACTGCATGTGCAATGTCTGGTCTAGTACAGACTATTGCATATATCAAACTTCCAAGTGCACTGGCATATGGAACATGGGACATGTCCTATTCTTCTTCCTGTTTCTTGGGACACTGATCTGCAAATAAATTTACACCTATAGGAATAGGAACCTTGACCGATTTATTTCCATGCATATTAAACCTCCGCAATATCGTCTCAACATATTTTCTTTGATTCAATCA
>SNQJ01S0085621.1:87409-99261 GCA_010110895.2 Picea sitchensis | reverse complement strand
TATTTTGTTTTCTATCTGATTTTCTACCAGAGCCTTAAACTCTTTAAATTTATCAAATACCTTAGATTTATTTCTAAGAAAATAAATCCATGTGTTCCTTGAGAAATCATCTATGAATGAAACACAATACATAGATTTACCTAGGGATGAAATAGGAACAGGTCCAAACACATCATTGTGTATCAAATCTAAGATCCCCTCCGCTCTTGTAGCACCAGATGGGAATCTTACTCGATTTTCTTTACCATATATGAAATGTTCACAGAAATAAAAATCCAGAGTACAATTACACATACCTTCAACCATACCTTTACCATGTAGTGTTTGAAGTCCCTTTTCTCCAATATGCCCCAGTCTTTGATGCCACAACATGGTATTCTTTTCAGGGACAGTATTGGTCTTTTGTACTTCATTTATCTTCTTAGGGACAACAGAACTATTACACCCATTAGTATAAGTGCTTCCCAACAAATTGTATAGAGTTCGACACTGAACTCCCTCATCAACACCATTGCTCCTTGTACCATATTGCAAGTGCCCTTTCCCAATACAATATCCACTCCTGCATCATCCAACTTGCTTACAGATATTAGGCTCCTTGCTAGTTTTGGAATGTGTAGAACCCCAAGGAGAGTTCTAATCCTTCCATATTTTAGCAACAACTTAACGCTTCCATGTCCCATGATTTTGGCTATCGAGTCATCTCCTAGGAATACATCACCACCATCGTATTTTTATATTCACAGAACCACTCCCTATGAGGAGTCATATGGTATGACGCACCTGATTCAATCAACGATACATCACGGTCTGCATTTGTACCTGTAGATTCCAGGTAAACATCACCTCCTTCTTTAGTGGATTTTTTTTCCTATGTGGAAGAGGTACTATCAAATCCCTTTGGTTTATCAACCTTCTTAGACTTGCAATCTTTCTTATAATGCCCTGTTTTACCACACTTCCAACATTTCCTCAAAGATTTTCCTGGAGACTTAGATCTACCTGTAGATTTAGATCTCCCCCTTGGAGACTTACTAGGATTGTTGTCTTGAGTTCGACCTCTTACAAATAAATCATATGTGCTATGAACATCCATGCTTTTCCGCCTCATCTCTTCAAATAACAAGGATGAAACTACATCCTCATACTTCAATATAGATTGAGTGGTACTACCAATTGCTACAACCAAATTATCCCAAGAGTCTAGCAAAGAGAATAAAAAAGTAATACACTTATATTCTTATGCAATCGTAATATTAACAGATACGAGTTGACTTACCAGAGTATTAAAGGCATTTAGATGTTCTTTCACAGAATCTCCATCTTCCATCCTAATATGATACAACTTTTTTCGAAGAAACAACTTGTTTACCAGGGACTTTGATTGATACAAATTCCGTAACTTATCCCATCGTTCCTTGGTCGTAGATTCTCCCGAGACATTCAACAACACCAAATATTCCAGGCATACTTGAATAGTACTCCTTTATCTTCTGTCCAACTTCTCCCAATCTTCCTTCGACATACCAGTAGGTGGTGTACTAGTAGTTTGTGTACTAGTAGGTTGTGTACCAGTCGATTGTGTGCCAGTAGGTTGTGTACCAATAGGTTGTGTACCAGGATCCACAGTGATCCATTGTTCTTTGTCTACAAGAAGGTCCTCCATCTTGATCTTCCATAGCTCAAAGTTTTTACCGTTGAACTTCTCTATCTCGATTCTAGAAGAGCTTTCCATTGCTCTTTCTACATTTGAATAACCACTGCAAAAGCTCCCACTAAACCTAGGTTTATCACAAACCCAAGATAAACTTGATCTATCAAGACCGAGCCAAACCCTCAACAAAAAAGGCATTCCTCTGAAGCCAAAAATGATCTTTGATACCACATGTAAGTTTTAAACATGTGAAGTAAAGCAATGCATACAGATTCTTAAGAAAAACAAAAATTAATCAATGGCTCATACACATAGTACACAGAGATTTATACTGAAAACCCTTAACCGAGAGAAAACATTTTAACTCTTCATTGTATTAATTTCACCATTCACCATACAATATATACAATGTTTTTAGGTATTTGTATATACCAAAACCCTAATCCCTTAATACGGGATTAATTTAGAAAACCGCTAAAAATAGAAAAATCTACTAAAATAGAAAAAATTGTCCACAAGATTATATAGTCAACAATCCAGGGTAGCAATGCCCATTGTTACTCTACATCAAGAGAACTTTTCTGTGCTCACATACTTTGTCAATGAATCTGCAACATTCTTCAAAGTGTCAACCTTTTCCAGCAACACCTTCTTTTCTTCAACCATGTCTCTCACAAAGTGATATTGAACATCAATATGCTTTGTCTTCGAATGATAAGTTGGGTTCTTTGCCAGGAAGATTACACTATGATTGTCACAATCTAATCTCACTGCTTGTTGTACCAACCCAATACCTAAGCACAATCTATGTAACCATATTGCTTCCTTTTTTGCATAAGTGGTTGCCATGTATTCAACTTCTGTAGTTGAGAGTGCCACTACAGCCTGTCTTTTGCTCATCCAACTTATTGCTCCTCCAAATAGGTTAAACACATACCCACTTGTATATCTTCTGCAATCTGGACTTCAACCCAGACTACATCAACAAAGCCATGTATGTCCACCACTATGTCCAATCTTGGTCTTCCTTGGTATCACATTCCATAACTGGTAGTGCCACGAAGATACCTGAATACCCTCTTTACTATTTTCCAATGCTCATTCCCTAGCTTTGACATATACCTACTCAAAACTCCCACTGCATGTGCAATGTTCGATCTAGTACAGACCATTTCATACATCAAACTTCCAACTGCACTGGCATATGGAACATGGGACATGTTCTCTTCTTCTTCATGTGTCTTGGGACACTGATCTACAAATAACTTTACACCTATAGGAATAGGAACCTTGACCAGTTTACTTCCATGCATTTTAAACCTCTACAATATCGTCTCAACATATTTTCTTGGATCATTGAGAAAATATCAAGTTGGGATCATCATACTCAATATATAAGTTGGGATCATTAGATGCATTTTTAAAATCTGACGTGCCCACACACACACATGCAAAGAATATAAAACATACCCAACACCATCCTTGTTGGATCAGGAGGAGGAACAAGTCTTATCTTCCATAGAGGAATTAGCACCAAATGCTCAGGAAGAATTGGCAGAGGAGATGGTTTTTTAAAATCATTCCAGAACTACAAGACAGGGGAAACATGACCTTTTGCAAATTGGGTTGCAAGGACAACTTCCAAGCAAAGCAAAGTGGTACTCTAGGAAGAAGGGAGAGGAAAAATTTCCTCAACTCATTTGGTAAATATTTTGGGGACAAGAATCCTCCCTAAATGGGTAGGTATGATCTGGATTGGATCGTTATATTATTTTTCATCAATCTCGGTACTTTCTCGATGGAAAAAATTAGAGGTATCAACTTCTAGATCCATTTTAGCAGTTGGTCCCAATTTGGAAATTTGGGTCCAAAAACCTGTATGAAATATTTTGGAGCCATTTTTTAGAGATAAAACAACACTTTTTTATGGTCTAAACCTTACTATCAAGTAATATTATATGTTCTACACTCCGAGACATTTCCAATGGTGCGTCAAACACCTCAAACGGATCTCGTATGCAAACATTATGCCTCCTGCAAGTTGACCTATTGTGTTGACCACCATGGTATGACTGGATGCCACGTCAACCTCCATTACTTAAACATGTGGGGCTAGCCACATATTGGGTTTTCTAGAAGATTCTATAAGGTCCAAACCTTATCACTAATTGAGGATTGAGGAAGTCAAAACCCTAACCCTAGATGGCTATCGGGCTATGTTCAATATTGGTATGCTAGGAAGAGAAGGGTTTCCATTCTTTTGTATTGTATATCGTTCCATAGCTAAGAAAAATATACAAGAGTGGAATTTTGTGAGCACAACAGAGGAAGAGATATTCTATAGTAGCCATACAAGCCACAGTGTCAAAGGTAGCTCCACAGAGAGTGCCTCTTTCTTTGTACTTGCATTTGAAGAAAAGAGAGCAGAGTAGCCTCACCTTCTAGTTAGGTTTTCTCCGAAATTAGGTTTCTCACATCATATCTTGTATTTGATTTTGGATGGTGTGTGAGTATTTATTTATGTTCTTTATTTTTCAAGTTTCAATTATTTCATACATTTAAGAAGACAACCAGTATTTAAATAATCTAAGATCTAAAGAAAATTAACCTTCACAATAAATATTTTAATATTTTTATTAGATCTGTTGTGATGAACTTTCCATTGGAATATCAACAAAAGTTTACAGCTCATGTAGCAAAGGAGACATTACATTCAGAGTGTCCTCTTTAATACAATGGTATATTTTCCTATAGATCATACCCATTACTATAATGTGTGACACATATCTGTGGTGAGACTCAATTGACAATTTGAAAACAAGTGTTGAAATTTTAATACACATTTAGAGGGAACAATCCCATGTTCAATTTCCATTGCCTTAGATTTATTAGTGATGTTTCTCTTGGGAATTCTTAATCCAAAATTCTATTATATTCTCCTATGATATCCTACCCACAATACAAATGATTAGCAAAGCATGTTGAGTTGGGATTTCATAGAAAAAATTAAATATTCAGCCATGTCAATTATCATGGAAGTGTCAATAAATTAGCAATTTTTTTTTAATGTGCATTTTGAAGACCTTAGTTATAAAGTTATGAAGCAAGTTTGGTTGTGATCTAATGGTGGGGAGAAAGTGACGTTGCTATGAGACAAATCATAGTTAGATCTTAATAAACTTAAATTGAGGATTATACTTCAATTATATATGTTTCACAAAGGTCATTATCAAAGTAGAGAAACTACATTTATATTCTTAAGTTCAATATTGATGAAATTATGATGAACTCAAATGGGAGAGAAGTTAGTAATTACTAGAATGAGAAGTAACTAAGACACCATCTAGTCATAAGAAGTTAATAATGACAAGGATAAGAATGAACTAATGAAACATCTAGTAATAGCCACATCCTGTAAATCTCATGCAAGGGATAAGCATGCACATCATAATTTGAACCTAGGCCAATGTCATAACAATTATCACTAGACCACTCCTTGTCAAGCTATGGTATAGCAAAAATTTGGAGTAGTTGCGGTGAAGATGAGCCAGATTCAAATCTTGGTAAGCTAGCTCCTACCCTACATGAGCTCTACCAATTGTGGCTTGTGTCTAAGCTGCCTTTGTTGAGAATGTGCTTTAATAGATGTACCCACAATTTGTTCCTTCTCGATATTTGTGCCAATCAGTTTATTCTTTCCTTTTTTTAACCTAGATTAATGTAATATGTAATTGTCACTCACTTAGAACCTACGACCTCATCCTTGCACTTAAAAATGATAGAAAGATGGGGGCAAGGTTTTCCAATTTTTCAGATCATTTGATAGTTTCTCTTTAACACACACACACACACACACATAATATGAGTTAGCTCAATCAACTTTCACAAATATTGTTGGACATTTGGCTAGTTTTGTGCCAATGGGTTCTCAATTCATATTCCCTTAGGCAAGGTGTACTAGTCTGCATCGATGGGTGAAGAATCCTTGGGTTTCCCTATGAGGTTTTCCTTGGAATATATATATTTTTCTAGGAAAGAATCAAATTTGGTCATCCCAAAGTTTCATCGGTCCTTTCTTCCTAATATGGTCAATCAAGATTTAGTGTGAAACCATGTGTTATCACCAATTATTATCTCGGGAAAAAGAGTATCCATGTCCACGACCTGTGCAAGAAAGAACCCAGCACAATACTCAGAAAATTTCCATTTTCGGGCTTAAAATGCAAGCAGGCAGGCAGTTTCAGTATTCAACGGTGAGGATCCATCAATGGAGCAAATCGACGGTCATCAGGAAAATGGGAATGTGGAGTTTCCTAGTGTTTAACATTAGAACTTGTCCCTGGTGGTCAAAGTCACGAAAGAATTAGAGTCATTGATCTTGGGGGACAGATGGCAGTCATCCATGGTTTCACGGTTTAGCAACCGGGAGAATGGAGACAAGAGACATCGTGAACTCCCTGTGCATGAAGCCCCAAAAAGATCAGGATCGTCGATCAAAGAGAAGATCTCAGTCGTTCAGTCTCGAAGAGACAGATGACAACTTATCGACGTTTTGGGGATCGCGAGTTAAGAGGACCAGGTCCTTCTTTGTTTTTCAAAACCTCAAAATGTGAAAGGTTAAGGTCCTGGGGGGTTGGGCCCATAGTCCTAGCACTAGGTCACATCAAGCGAGCCAGAGATGGAGATAGTGACCATGGCGTCGAAATGATCGGGGCCGCCTGATCCAGTGGGGACAGGTGGTAGCTAGTCGGTGTTTCAGGAGTCAACATTTCGTGGATCGCAAGTTGGGAGGACAGGGTTCTCCCTTGGGTTTCAAAACCCCAAAACATGAAATGCGAAGCCCCGGGAGCCTGGCCCCTGGTCCTAGTGCCAAATTCATATAGAAGGTAGGGCCCAAAATGGCAAGACGTGGGTTTTATCCAAGGTTTTGCGATCGGGTGCATATGATTTAAAAGAGGCGTGGATCTGAGCGGCCATGATCCATGCGCCCTGATCTACGGACGAGGTCCAATTTAGAACCCCCCTCCCCCCCTCGTTCTACCTTTAATGGGGGGAGAGGGTCTGGAATGAGTGTTGAGTAGTGAGCAGATCTCAACGGTTGGATTTGAAGCACCCAGATCTTCAGTCGAGGTTCCATTACAGAACCCCCTTGCCATTCTACCCTTAATGAGGGGGGGGTGTCTGGAATGAGGTGGTTTTGACAGTGGGCCCCCTCTTGTCATGTCACCCTCCTGTGTTTCCAAACCCTCTCTCACCTAAAACCACTTACCTCCCCCGCTTACCACTTTCACCTCCCGGTGACAAGTGTCCCCCATTCTTCCTCTTTCATTTCCCTCTCACATATATGTCCCTCTTATCTCCTGACACCTATCCCCCCCGTGCTCCATGCCACTTCCACTTGTGTCCTACCCATACCCTATGGCATTTCTCGTCTGATGTCACAACACCACCTCATCCTTCCCCTAGCGCCTCCACCTTAGCATCCATGAGTCTTTCCACTCCCCACCTCCTGTCGCTCCCCTTCCTACCTCCACCTCTCACCTCTCACCATTTGTCTCCCTCGTCACCTCCATCTACATTCCTCTCTCTGCCCTGCTACTGTATCCACTCCTTTTCCTCCACGTCCTTCTCTTCCACCACATCACCTCCATCCCATCACCCCTTAGCCCCCCGCATCTTCTTCCCAGCCTCTGTGTCCCCTCTTCTTCGCCATTTCCCTACCCAGTAGCCTTCATGTCATGCCCATCTCCTTAGCCTCATCAATTCCATCCACATCTTCCATTTGGGTCCCCTCACATCAGTCCAACGAAGCAACAGCAGCCAAAGGGAGACTGCCACGTCCTGCAGGTTCCAAGTTTGACTCATGCTATTTCTGATCCCGAGAAAGCATTTAATGCAAATATGGAAGGTGGGTGAGACATCGTCTCCTCCCATAAATAGAAGGTCAGAAAGGGACAAAGCGTAGAAGGTGATTGTCAGTCCAATCTGACAGAGACTGCGTCTGAAAAGTGACTGCATGGGTAGTCTACCCAATGCTTGCATGCACAGTCTGGCCGAAAGTGACCTGAGTGTCGTGCCATGGAAGCCCGAGCAGGTTTCTGCTACAAAAGTTTCGAGTATATGTAGGCATTTTTTCCATTTTGTAAAATCATCGATGGTAGAGATAAGATCCAGACTGTAAAGTTTTGATGAAGCACTGGTTTTCCTGGTTATGTATTGGTAAGTGAAGCTTCTTGTCTAATGAAAGTCGGCCTCTTTCCATCTCTCTGTAAACAACTTTGTTAAAACACTCGGAATTGGAATATCTAGTCGAGGGTGATTATGTTGTGTGATGAATGTTTGATCATGACAGTGTTTTCACCAGTTCTAATTAGTTTCTTGTGTCTTTTTCTCCCTCTTACCCTGAGTAGCTCATTGGAAGATTCAAGCGAGATGTTACAGTAGCCATCGTGATGCAGGTTTGATCATTGTGTTACTATAATTGTGTCATCCTAGCACATTTTAGTGTTTTGTTATTTCTTCTACGGGCTATTGGAAGCTTGATGCCTACAACAGACCTTTGCAGTTTCTCTCCGAAGTCTTCCTCCTACTCACCCTTACTAAAGTTAGATTAAGACCTCGCTTGTTGATGCATAGCCTAGTATAGGGTTCTGAGTTAAAGCAATATTGTTCTGAGTTTACTTCCATTTTATCACCCTTTATATAAACAAACGTGACATAAAACTGATGGGTATCAGGCTTACTCCTATTGCAATCTAGGAGTGACTTCTGGTGCTAACATTTCTGGTGTCGTTATCGGGGACAAAGTTGAAGATTTTCCCTAGGTATAATGGCAACGAGCTTATGATTCTGAAGGTGCATCAGACATCATAACCATTGAATATTGCACTTGCACCTAGCAACTCCTCTGAGGTGATTCCACCTGGTAACTCCTTTGTTGTAGTGCCTCTGGCTACACCTGGTATCCCTTGGGAGACACAAAGCTTAGTTCTAGTCTTTGATGGTGAACAAAGACTGGACACACTCATTCTGCATAGCATTCACCTAGCGAGTCCACATTTAAAGACTCCACTAGAGGGAATTTTGTTGACAGAAAGAAGTCTGTGTTGAAGGGAAAGACCAGGTATCAATTCATAAGCTTACTACATGAAGTTTTGTATTTCTTTATCAGCTCATTCCTTTCTTTCCCTTTACTTATAGAGAATTTTTTCCTCTGCTTTGTACATTCTGATGTCCTTGAGCCTCCCCTTATCCACTCAACCTTGGAAGAAGAAAGCATACCCTCTTCTTGTGTTGTAGATATTGATCTTGTGCCTTCACCTATGCCTATCCATGAAGATGAGATATGTATCACACCTCCTACTGAAGTTGAGCACCCTTGTAGTCCTGAGGAGGTTGAGAATAATTCACAGTCTTCTCAAATTTTGTTACCTCTTGTTATTCATGCTGAGCCTCCCCAACCTCTTGTTGAATCCCATGATCATCCCACTACTTTTCAAATTAAAATCAGATATAGGTTGTTCAAACCCTTGAGGCTGCCATGTCACCTTAACCCTTATCCTCATGATTCCTTTGAGTATCTTCCTCGGTTTTCTGGAGAAGATCATGTTATAGCTGAGAGGCATATAGAGGCCTTTGAGAACCTTATTGATTAGTTTTAGATCATTCACGAGGATGTTGTCATGAGGTTGTTCTCACACTCCCTGTATGGAGATGTTACTGTGTGGTTTAGATGTATGGAGGTTGGTTCCATTGGTTCCTAGACTGATCTGTACCATGCATTTTTAAAGTGTTGGGGTGAGAACAAGTCCCTTGATCAATATTGGTCTGAGTTTAATGCCTTGAGGAGAGGGGAAGATGAAGCCTTGGCTATCTTCAACATGATATTTTACAGTGTTTATCATAACATGCCTATGGAGATCAGACCCACAGAGACTTTTTCTATGTTGTATTATATCATGGCTCAGCATCTAGAGCTAGTCTTCCTCCTGAGAAAGAGGAAATCTTCATCATTGATACATCTGTTTGAGGATGTTATAGAGGTTGAAGAGAACATCAGGGCTAGAAGGTGGGTTCATAAGTAGGCCAATGTGCATATACAGGAGGAAGGAGACTGTTAGTCTGTTTCAGATTCTGAGCAAGGATATATCAATTATGGATCAGATCTGGAGCAAGAGCCAAGAAGTAGGTATGATTCAACAATGGAATCAGTTTCTTCATATTTTGCATATTTTTCTATGGGCAAGGATGTATATCCTTTTGATGATCAGTTCTCAAAACATCTTGAGCATATGGAAGTAGCTGATTGTACTGATAGTTGCATGCTCTTGACTGATCATAGTCATTATGACTTAGATCCTGTTGCTCCTTTATTTGATGATCATCTTTCTGGAGTAAAAGATTTAACTACAAAAGATCGAGAGTTATTTTCTGATGAGGGACAAGGGCATTATTTTGTGAGCAGAGAGTTTTTACAGAGGGGCATCCTGGTATTCTAAAGCAGCCAGGATTCTATCACATTTCCCATGATCCTGTGGCCATATACATGGAGGCCTACATTTCAGATTTTCTGAAATGTTCTAATTGCAGTAGTCCACCAATACTCACAGGTGAGTAATGTGTTATGAAAGATTTCCAAGACCACACTATGGAGCCTATTCCTTTATTGATTAAGGAAAATCCATGGGTGGAAATCAACTCTACTAGGCTTGCAGGAAGCACAGAGCAGTATAAAGAGGAAGGGTTTAGTGGGCAACTCATCTCCTATCCAGAGCCTATTTTTGAGCAGGTGTCACCTGACATCATCCATCCTATATCTGTCCTCTACCCACTTATGCACTTTGAAGACATCATGCCACAGGTGAAAAACCATGAAGGACAGGAGATGTTTTCTGACCAATTAAGCTCCCCTGGCATTAGATATTGTGACCCTTTGGGGTCATATATGGAGTTGTTCTTTCCAAAGGCTTTGGAACCTATAGATTTATTCCCCTTCTCAACATTTGGGGGTATGAAAAACATTCCTAGCCTTGTCTTCTTTTTGTTGTCATACCTACCCAACATTTTATGGAGCATCCGTAGTAAAGAGAAGGGTCGAATCACCAAGAAGTCTGGGTGGCTATGGTGGAAGTTTGCTTTCACCTAGCCCATGTATATAGTTTTAGTAGCTTAGGCTCTATACATAAATAAGCTCCTTTGAGCATGTATTTTTATTGTGTTTTGCTTTTACTTTTCAGCCTATATTTTCAGCAGGAGTTTTTGAGCTTGACTCCATAGACCAACAACAAGGCACTGGAACTGAAAATAAGTTATTAGAGCATCACAGGGATGACTCTATCCCCCATGGAGCCTAATTTTATCACCAATTATTGTCTCAGGAAAAAGAGTATCCAGGTCTGGTACCTGTGCAAGAAAGCACCCAGCACAATACTCAGAAAATTTCCATTTTCGGGCTTAAAATGCAAGTAGGCAGGCATTTTCAGTATTCAACGGTGAGGATCCATCAATGGATCAGATCGACGGTCATCGAGAAAATGGGAACATGGTGTTTCCCAGTGTTTAACATCAGAACTTGTCCCTGGTGGTCAAAGTCGTGAAATAATTAAAGTCGTTGATCTTGGGGGACAGGTGGCAGTCATCCATGGTTTTGCGGTTTAACAATGGGGAGAATGGAGAAGAGAGACACCGTGAAATCCCAATGCATGAAGCCCTGAAAATATCAGGATCGTCGATCAAAGAGAAGATCTTAGTCATCCGGTCTCGGAGGGACAGATGGAAACTTATCGATGTTTCGGGGATCGCAAGTTAAGAGGACCAAGTCCTGCTTTGTTTTTCAAAACCCCGAAATGTGAAAGGTTAAGGTCTCGGGGGGTTGGGCCCATGGTCCTAGCACTAGGTCACATCAAGCGAGCCAGAGCTGGAGATAGCGCCCATAGTGCTGAAATGATCGAGGTCGTCCGATCCAGTGGGGACAGGTGGCAGCTAGTCGACGTTTCGGGAGTCATAATTTTGGGGATTGCAAGTTGGGAGGATAGGGTTCTCCTTTGGGTTTCAAAACCCTAAAACATGAAATGAGAAGCCCCGGAAGCCTGGCCCCTGGTCCTAGAGCCAAGGTCATATAGAAGGTAGGGCCCAAAATTACAAGAAGCAGGTTTTATCCAAGGTTCTACGATCAGGCGCATATGATTTAAAAGAGGCG
>SNQJ01S0085621.1:70062-84828 GCA_010110895.2 Picea sitchensis | reverse complement strand
AATACCTGAGGCAGTCCCACCTAGTGCTATTTCCTTGATCTCTACTAAGAAATGCAGGAAGGTCATCTCTCAAATGGGGAATTTTTTCTTCTTCGTGATTCGCTCTCAGAATAAGTGAAATATCATAGCCACATCCAGGGTCTCTGTGCTGACCTCTCTACACAGCAGAAGCAAGTAGATAAGGTCGGGGAAGAATACTCGGATATCTTATCCTCACCTATCAGGGTACCTCTTCACTGCCAGGTCAATAACCCCATCGATCTGACCCCCGACGCACCGCTACCCAATGGGCCAGTCTATCATTGCTCTCTATTAGAGAATGAGCAAATCAAGTGACAGATCCAAGAGCTTCTCCACAAGGGGTACATCCATCCCAGCTCATCACCTTACGGGAGCCCAATCGTTCTTGTACAGAAGAAAGATGGAACCTCGCGACTCTGCATTGATTACCGGGCTCTGAATAAAATAAAAGTCATAAACCGGTACCCGATTCCCCAAATTGATGACCTCCTTAATCAAATCATGGGGGCCAAATACTTCAGTAAGATTGATCTGAAGTCTGGCTACCACCAGGTCTCGATAGAACAGACAAAAGTATGGAAGACTGCCTTCAAGTCAAAGGAAGACCTTTTTGAATGGTTGGTCATGTCCTTTGGTTTGACAAATTTGCCAGCCACTTTCATGAGGTTGATGGATGATATCTTGTGACCATTCACCAATAATTTTGTAGTGGTTTATCTGGATGACATTCTCATTTACAGCAAGACTTGGGTTGAACACTTGCAGCATATTTGGCAGGTTCTGCACACCCTGCAACAGCACAAGCTATACACCAACTTGGAAAAATGCTCCTTCGGCATGGACAGGGTCCATTTCATAGGCTACATCGTTGATCAACATGGTGTACATATGGATCCAGCCAAGATCCAAGTCATCTGTGACTGGCCAACCCCAACCACACTCACTGAGCTCCAGAGGTTCTTGGGCCTTGCCAATTTCTATTGTAGGTTCATGTTGGGATTCTCCCATATTGCATGGGCCCTCAGCCAAATAACCAGGGGTGGTGGTAAGGAAAACTTTGTTTGGGGGCGGTCCCAACAACAAGCATTCAATGATTTGAAGCAACGCTTGTTCTCAGCCCTAGTAATTTCACTCCCAGACCTTCAACAGACCTTTGATATCAAGACAGATGCTTCTGACTATGTTGTGGGCACCATTCTCACTCAGCACGGCCACCCCGTGGCCTATCATAGTGAGACACTATCAGATTTTGTCCGTAAGTACCCTACTTATGGCAAAGAAATGTACTCCATTGTGCAAGCTTGCCACCAATGGAGACACTACATTCTTGGGAAGGATACATTCATCCACAATGATCATAAGCCACTGCAGTTCATGCAGACACAAGTAAAATTTCAGAATGATTGCCATCAAAAGTGGTCCACAAACTTGCAGCAATTCCACCTCAAGATCAAGTATAAAACAGGAAGCACCAATCGCGTCCTTGATTGTCTCAGTAGATAGCTAGTTGTGGCACTCACCACTGTGCTAGACTCTTGCGTCCATGAGACCTCTAAATGGCCCCAACTTTATGAGACAGACCCAGACTTCCCCACCACCTACCAAATGTTGGGGGCAAACGCAGTTGTCGATAATTTCCATCTTTAGGATGGGTTGTTGTGTCATCTAGGCAATATATGTGTTCCATCACGCAAGTGAGTGAAGATGATCTGGGAATCCCACTACAGTTGGGTGGCAGGACACTTCGGCATCGAAAAGACAGTGGCGATGCTATAGAAACATTTCTACTGGCTGAAACTTCAACAGGAGGTCAGCAAGTATATCAGGTCCTACATTGCCTACGTGATTACCAAACCGACCACTAAGAAGGGTTTGTACACCCCTCTTCCTACTCCTGATAGGCCATGGGAATCCATCTCAATGGACTACATGTCAGGCCTCCCGTCCACAAAAAGGGGAAACAACTGTGTTTTTTGGTTGTTGATCTCTTTTCTAAGATGGCGATTTTTGTTGCCTACAAGAAGAACATCACAGCAGAGGCCACTGCCAAGCTCTTCTTTAAACGAGTCTGGGTACATTTTGGAATCCCACAAACCATTGTCTAATATCGGGACAGTCAATTTCTCAGCACATTTCGGTCGAGCCTCTGGCCACTGCTGGACACCAAGCTCACCAAATCCACGGCCTTCCACCCTCAGACAAATGGCCAAACTAAGGTCATAAATCGAATGATTGTGCATATCCTTCACATGTATAATTCATATTACCCTCGTACATGGGATGAGAGCCTTCCCTATGTCCAACATAGCTACAATCGATCCCTGCATAGCTCAACCAGCCACAACCCCTTTCAGGTGGGGTTGGGATTCCAACCATTGGGTCCCATAGATGTTGCACTTCCCCTTGCGGTCACCTCGACCGACTCATCTCCTACTTCAATTGAAGCTAACAAAGCCACCCGGTTCATTGAGTGGATCCAACACATCCACTAACAGGTTCAATATATCCTACAGAAGTCTAATGACAAGTACAAACAGCGCCATGATCAACATTGGGTGCCACATAAGTTTCAGGTGGGCGACAAAGTTTGGTTGTAGTTGCAGAAAGAACGCCTTACAGGACCCCATCGAAAGCTTCAACCACTCCATTATGGGCCATACACCATCACCAAGGCCATGGGGGATAATTCTTTTCAGTTCAACATTCCTCCTTTCCTTGGCCTGCACCCAGTGTTCAACGTGGATCTCCTTCGCCCTTATTTCCCACCATTATTGGACACCTCAGAAGTAGCAGAACAACTAACACCAACAGAGCTCAACCCCAAATACATATAATAGGAATCCAATGATCAGATTGTGGACACACATATCAAGGGCACTTGACAACAAAGGATCCAGCTTTATCAAGTCATCAAAGCAGGGCAACTCTTGCACCAAGGCAAGTGGGTCACCCGAGGCCAAATTCAGCAGAAATTTCCTCATCTAATGGGGGACCCCAACGCAATGGATACCATTGATTCCTAAGGAGGGAGGATTGATCCAGGTGGATATTGGAGGCCACCCACCTTTTCCAACTGGCTCAAAACAGTTTTCTGGCAATTTTGGCAATTTACTATTTTTAGTAGTTTTAACTTCCTAGGCCATTTTGAGGGCCTAAATGAAGGTTTTTCGGGATCAATATTTTCAATGATAGATTAAGGCATGATTGAGCCCCCAAAATGAATCTCCTCGATGATACCTTTCCAACGGACTATCATACACCTAAAAAGGAGATCATATGCAAAAGTTACGACCCCGGGAAGTTAATGTACTAACTTACCCAAATGGGGCCCACATGACTTTTGGAGCTTCATCTCCAAGGGTTAGGTTTTTGGATGTCTAGGGTTTTGGGCATTCCTGTTTATTGTAAAACGGACTTCAGAGCCTCATTGTAATCATATTCTTGCAAATGAGCTCAGTCGTCACATCTCTTCTCATAGATAAGCCGCCACCATTCCAGCAAGCTTGTTTCCGCTGCATTTTACAGTTTCAGCTTATTTCGTTATTGAATAGAAAACTAGTTTTACTGTATCTCTATTATTTTGTGTTAAGCACCTGTTAATAATCTATAGTCATTTCATTCTCCTAATAAAATTTGGATCATCAAATATCTCTATCTCTTGGGAAGCCAATTCTTCATCTATAACCCTGTGCTTGATCATCCTCTGTCTTTCCCAATTAGGATATTCTATCATTTCATCAACCTCCATGCCTTTGGGACTCACTTCAACTTTAGGTAATTATTGTCCTCCTATTTGGGATTCTCTTGTTATTTTAATAGAGGTATTAACAGTGCATGTTGTTTCAATTGTATTTATGGTAGGGTCTTTATCTCCACCATCATTTGAATTTCCGATGGAAGACCTTCTCTATTCTCGTCCACTATTTTGGGGTTTTGGGTTTTTTTTTTGCCAGGGTGCTCTTCTGTGACACATTAGGTGTACCTAGGTATTTTCCTGTCACTTCTCAACCCCATCTCTTATAGTATTCATTAATTTTAACCAAAGCCTCAATATCATCTAAGGTGATTTCAAGAGATTTTTTAGAAGGATTTTGGTTATCTCCCCTTGCTTGTAATTGCACAAACTTATTAAAAGAGTATCCATATCCAATTGAAAACATATGTGTTGAAAACAAATACTTAGGGTCAAAACCCTGAATTGTCTGAACTTATTTTAAACCAAACTAGTCAAATTGATTTGTATATTCATTTAAATGAGAAATTTTCTTCATAGACATATTTTTGTATTTCTACGACAATGAGATAAATTTATTTTTTATTTTCTCGTTGAATAAATGCACCCAATATTTGTACTNTTATTGAATAGAAAACTAGTTTTACTGTATCTCTATTATTTTGTGTTAAGCACCTGTTAATAATCTATAGTCATTTCATTCTCCTAATAAAATTTGGATCATCAAATATCTCTATCTCTTGGGAAGCCAATTCTTCATCTATAACCCTGTGCTTGATCATCCTCTGTCTTTCCCAATTAGGATATTCTATCATTTCATCAACCTCCATGCCTTTGGGACTCACTTCAACTTTAGGTAATTATTGTCCTCCTATTTGGGATTCTCTTGTTATTTTAATAGAGGTATTAACAGTGCATGTTGTTTCAATTGTATTTATGGTAGGGTCTTTATCTCCACCATCATTTGAATTTCCGATGGAAGACCTTCTCTATTCTCGTCCACTATTTTGGGGTTTTGGGTTTTTTTTTTGCCAGGGTGCTCTTCTGTGACACATTAGGTGTACCTAGGTATTTTCCTGTCACTTCTCAACCCCATCTCTTATAGTATTCATTAATTTTAACCAAAGCCTCAATATCATCTAAGGTGATTTCAAGAGATTTTTTAGAAGGATTTTGGTTATCTCCCCTTGCTTGTAATTGCACAAACTTATTAAAAGAGTATCCATATCCAATTGAAAACATATGTGTTGAAAACAAATACTTAGGGTCAAAACCCTGAATTGTCTGAACTTATTTTAAACCAAACTAGTCAAATTGATTTGTATATTCATTTAAATGAGAAATTTTCTTCATAGACATATTTTTGTATTTCTACGACAATGAGATAAATTTATTTTTTATTTTCTCGTTGAATAAATGCACCCAATATTTGTACTATTTTCATACTTCAATGATGAAAAGTCTATCAGAAACATAAAATGGCAACAGAGAGGTTTTTCCCTTAAATCCATAAAGTCTAATAAAATTGAAGTCTTCCATGGCTTCAAAAAATCCTTTCTTTGACAGAAAGGATGCAGCTTCTAGCGATAGTCTAGATGTGGCGGGACTATGAATCATCTTCTTAAAAGAGGAAAAATAACCATTTTTCACTTCATAGAAATTGTATGGGTCTTTGTGCCTCCATAACATTGGATACTAGAATGAAACTAGATCCTTATTGAAGTCAACATTCTTAGCTCTCGGAAATTCCTCAAATACATGACAATAAAATATAACATAAACTAGATAGGAATTCATGTAGAATTTCTTGGTATTCCTAAGGCTTCCCAACTAAAACAAATTCTCGTTTGAAATAATCTAGTCCCATAGAATTACTGCATTTTCGTGAATTGAATGGTAGAAAATATATACAATATACTTGGGCATTGAAGTCGTGGACTCCTGTCCAATTATTCTAGAAAATAGCTAGGTGAATTATTTATATGGGTATTTTAAAGAGCATACCTCAACCTGTGTAGTACTAGTGTCACTAGTTGGACTCATAAGGAAACTTTCAAGTAGCTCCATTCCCCCACTGTGAGATTTAAGAAAATAATCAGCTTCAACATTTTTGAATATCAGAGCAGGGTCAGGAAGTCTCAACATTCTTTTGAACACTGAAGTGGCTAAAGAGATCGATGGATTTCCTTGTATCTGGATAATTCTTCTCTTGATATCAAATTTGTCATCACACCAGAGGATCCGCTCTTTGAAATTAGCTACTTATGGCACACATGCAACCAATGCAATACCCGAGGTCCAAACCTTGTTTAACTTATTTTATTTGGATGGGAGAGATGAGTACCACTTGTAGGCCTATGACTACTAAAATCGATGATCTTCTCATCCCAATGTGTTGACAATTTCACCACAATATAATTCTTTCATTTTACTAGACATGTCTTACAAAGACTGTATTTTATAAATAGGTGGTGCTTTTGTCAATGTAATATTTTTACAACACAACTTTTAATTTCTTATTTAATTTTACCACGCATTTCCTTGATTACCAAATGTTGTATCTCTTAATTTGATCTAGATTTATAAATGGAACAAAATGAAATATAGATTCATAACAAAAAAATAGAGATACAGTGAAACTGGACTTCTATTAATAAATGGAATGTGCTGAACTGTAAAAATGTTGATCCAGATTATTTTCGAAATGAAATGAAAGAAGATATATTACAATGAAATACTCATGAAAATTGCTAGAAATAGAGAAATGCAACAATACATGATTTCTATTAGTGAAAGAATTGTAAAGAGACTGTAAAAATACATAGTGCAAGACTCACTAGAATGGTGGCGGCTTTATCTCTGAGAAGAGATGTGACGGCTACACTCATTCACAAGAAGATGATTACAATGAGGCTTTGGAGGCCTTTTTAATGATAAACATGAATGCCAAAACCCTATACATCCAAAAAACTAACCCTAGGAGATGAAACGCCAAAAGTCATGTGGGCCCCTTTGGGGTAAGTTAGTACATTAACTTCTCGGGGTCATAACTTTTGCATACGATATATGTTTAAGGCGTGTGATAGCTCGTTGGAAAGGTATTTTTGAGAAATATGCATTATTCCATCAAAATCTGACTCCGTCTACAATTTGACTTTGGAAATCCAAGAAAACATTGTTTAGAGCCCCAAAACGACCCTGGAAGTACAGAAATATGTACTGACATGAAAACTACCAAAACAAGCTAGTTGGAATTGGTGGGAGGGCACCAATATCCACCTAGATGCAGTGTAGGGTTTCACGATAGCCTTGTAAGTGTAGAACCCACAATTACAAATAAATTTCCCCATTACAGAGAAACGTGTTGAACTGAAAATTGTCCAGATGAGCCAGTTGGAATATGGAACAAGTGGGTGGCCACCAATATCCACCTGGATCAATCCTACACCCTTAGGAAGCAATGGTATCCATTGTTTTGAGTGCCTGGGTAAGAGAAGAAAGCATTTTCTGAATCTAAATCTTGGTGAGTTGTGTGCCTTGTTGGAGAAGTTATGCTTCTTGTTCCATGGAAGGTTGTCACAAATTTGTTGTTGGTGGGGTTGAATATTGACACCAATGCCTCCTCACAACCCACAGGTCGGAAGGTCCACATCAGCTCACAGGATCTTCTCTTTCCCCTCGAACCGAAGAACACTTAACTGGTCCTTCTATTTCCCTATCGAGAAATCAGCACCCACAGAACTCTTCGTGCGATCCCCTTCCTGCACTCGTAGAATCAGACTTCACGACTTCGCAAGGTTAGTGGTCGAGCATTGTCCCCTCAAGTCCCTGAGACCCGATGACAGTCAACACTAACCTTTCCTTCTATATCGGAACTTTCCTTATCACGATTTTTCTACTCGCAATGTCAAACACTTCGTTTCCCTGACTCTCGACTCCCGATATGCTGAAACCCCGATGCACGTGCGAGTTGACTATTCAACACTTCACCTCATCGGCAATTCAGGGTTCGCGATATCACGAATCCAGATGCTATTGTCTCGGGACTTCTCGCTGCGAGACACCGATAAGGCATGCCACCTGTCCACATTACCAACTCATGTGGCCCCACACTATTTACGTAGCCGTCCGGATATTGTGTATCGCCATTTCGTGATTCCCGTTGGAATGTTTTGGAGTTTCAATCCACGAAACCCCGATACACGATATACATGTAGATACAACAGCCCTTGTGGCTCATATCAACGGCTCTACCCCTCCTGAGATTTTATCCTCTAGAGAATATGACGTCGTATCTCCCCTGCACCTTTGCAATATCTAACGGCCCATGGAATGTCGTGAATTCTCCTCAGAGAATATCGACCATGCGAAACCTGTGAAATGACTAAGTGATCCTCCACAGAACTCATCCTCCTACGTGCAAACTTACGACGCTTCCCTCAAACTTCAAGGCACAACCTTCCTGCGCTTCCCTTCAATGGACTAGAAGGCCTTATCCTTCCTGAGCTTTTCCACGACCTTCAAGTTCTCAGAAAGAAACCTCTTGCTCGCACTCCTTGTGGCAACCTTCAAACACGTCTAAGTGTTTGAATCCCTTTGACCCTGTGCACACCTGCAGCAGCAGTCCTTCAAACTCTTCTCTCAGGTTCTCAACCCTGAACTTCACTCAGCCTGCGCACCCTTGCACGGCTCCTGTGCCCAACTGCACTTTGGGTGAATGAGAACAAAATCTATCTCTATCTAAACCCTCTGTCAACGCACTCCTTGCGGACACTTCAACTGCACTCCTTGTAGGAATTTTCTAGCCCAAATAGAGAAACAATTGAAACTCATTCCATCACCCTTTCAGACTTCAAACTCAAACATGAAATCATATACACAGCATATAAAGCAAATGTATAATAGGAAGCAAACATTCATGAGCATATCATTAAGCATCAATACACAGAGAACAGACACAAAACCATGAATTTGAATCAGACTCTTCTATTAATTCAAATATCTGTACATGGGTGTTCTTACATAGCTCTCTGCTTGCTCTTGCTAAAATGCTTCATCTGATAATGTTACAATGCACAATGAGGGTGTCTATATCCCGTTTCCCTCTTGCGCTCTAAAGCTGTCTTGTCTAGAATTAAATTCTATCTACTTTACATTAACTATCTTAAATGCCTCCTACCTACTAAGGATGAGAGCAATCTTTCAAGGTCCATTACAATATACAAGTGTGCCTCATCTTAATGGCTCATTTAAGATTGTGTAACAACTTCAAGGTGACTTTCAAAATTTGTGCTGGCTTGTCCAGCTGTCTTCCGCTTCCGCATTGGCTCGCTTGACATGTTGGCGATGCTCCTGCATCATACTCCCTCACTTGAAAATTCATGGGCTCCTGTCCATGAGCTCCTCCATGGTCTGTCCATGCCTCAGTATCTTTGCTTCACTTTCCCAGCTGGCATATTCAACTGGATGATTCTTCCATTTGACCAGATACTCAAAGTATTTCTTTCGCCTGGTCCTCTTGCTCACTCTCTTGTCTAGTATGCACTCCATCTGCGGCTTCTCTGCAATTGGCATCTATTTCATCCACTGGATCACTGGATTCTCAACTCCAGTCTCTGCTTCTCCAGCTTTATATGGGTACAAATCTAAGATGTTGAATATCGGAGATATTCCGATCCCATCGGGTAATTCAATCTCATAAGCATTTGTCCCAAATTTCCTTAAGACCCTACATGGCCCGATTTTCTTCATCTTCATCTTATTATATGTTCTCCTTGGGAACCTTTCTTTCCTCAAGTGTGCCAGAACCAGATCACCAACCTCAAATTGAAGTTGTCTTCTATGTTGATCTTCCCTGCGCTTGTATTCCTAGCTCGATTCCAGCAATCGCTGCTTCACCTGGTTGTGAAGTTCTTTCATCGCCTCTGCGAAATTTTCTGCACTAGCGCTCCTAGTCGCAGTCTGTTCTGAATCCCTCAGTTCAAAAATTCCTCTCGGCTGCATGCCATATACAACCTGAAATGAATTTTCCCTATACTCCGATTCACTGAGTCGTTATATGCGAACTCTACCTACGGAAATATATTGTCCCAACTGCTGTGGTGTTCTGTCACCAAGCTTCTTAGCAAGTCTCCCAGACTTTGGTTGACCACTTCTATTTGTCCATCCATCTGAGGATGATACGTTGAACTAAACAACAAGTTATTCCCAGCTTCTTCCATAAGGTCCTCCAAAAATGCCCTATGGATTTCGTATCTCGATCCGAAACTATACTTCTCGGCAACCCATGAAGTCAAATGACCTCTTTGAAAAATAGGTTCGCGATGTGAGTCGCGTCACTAGTCTTCTGACATGGAATGAAGTGTGCCATCTTGGAAAATCTATCCACCACCACAAATATTGAATCAACACCTCTTTGTGTTCTTGAAAACCCCAATACAAAATCCATGCTAATCACATCCCACAGCCTCTCTAGTATGGGCAATGGTTGATAGAACCCTGCATTATGCTTCCTTCCCTTCAAATGCTGGCAAATTCTACATCTGTCCACAAATCTCTTGACATCTGCTCGCATTCCCAGCCAAAAATATGACTCATTCAGCTTTGCGAATGTTTTTTCATGGCCAAAGTGTCCTACCAATCCTCCATTGTGTTTCTCCTTCAACATATTCTCCCTCATGGTGCATTTCGGAATACACGGTTGATTGCCTCTGAACAGCAATCCTTCCTGGATCATGTACTCTATCCATCGGCTTTTGTCTCTGAGAACTGGATTCTCAGCTGCTTCATACGCTTCCCCAAAATCTGGATCATCTGCGTACATGTCCTTGAGATCATCAAAACCCAGCGTTTTGACTCTGAACTCCTGCAACAGCAAACACTTCCTGCTCAAAGCATCAACAACTTTGTTAGCAGTACCAGAAATATGCTTAATCACAAAAGTGAAATTATGCATATACTCAACCCATTTGACATGTTTCTGATTCAACTTTTTTTGTTGAGTCACAAACTGTAATGCATGATTATCACTATACAAAACAAACTCTTTGGGTATCAAGTAATGCATCCATTTCTTTAATGCCTGTATGATAGCATAGAACTCCTGATCATATGTGGAGTACTTCAATTTCGCCTCATTCAGCTTCTCGCTGAAATATGCTATCGGCCTGTCTTCTTGACTTAAGACTGCCCCTATTGCAAATCCGCTTCCATCGCATTTCACCTGAAATGTCTTCAGGAAATCCGGCAACACCAAAACCGGTTGTTCTGTGATCTTCCATTTCAACAATTTGAAGCTCTTTTCAGCCTCTTCTTTCCAATGAGAAGACTTGTGTCTCTTCTTCACTGTATCCATCATTGTTGTGCTAATTCCATTGAAATTCCTGATGAACTTTCGGTAGAAACTAGCCAATCCATGAAAACTTCTCACCTCAAAGATATTCCTTGGTGATGGCCAATTCTTGATCACTTCCACCTTATCTGGATCCATCCTCAACTCATTTTCTGAAATAACAAATCCCAAGTAAATGATCTCTATCTTAATGAATGAGGACTTCTTCATATTTATCAATAGCTTCTCCTGCTGTAGTTTCTGCATCATTGTAGCCAAATTCTTCAAATGCTCTGCCATTGTTTTACTATAGATCAGTATGTCATCCAAATACACAATGACAAATTTCCCGATGAACTCCCTCAGGACTTCGTTCATCAACCTCATGAAGGTACTTGTCGCATTTGTTAAGCCAAATGGCATAACAAGCCATTCATACAACCCTTCATTGGTTTTGAATGCAGTCTTCCATTCGTCACCTTCTCTCATGCGAATTTGATGATATCCTCTTTTCAAATCAATCTTTGAAAAATATTTTGCTCCACTTAAGCAATCCATCAGATCATCCATCCTCGGCAATGGAAATATGTACCTGATGGTTATCTTATTTATCACCCTTGAGTCAGTACACATCCTCCATCCTCTGTCTTTCTTCGGACTGAGTACTGTTGGAACAGCACACGGACTCAAGCTTTCCCTGACCAATCCTTTGTACAACAACTCCTAGACTTGCCTCTTAACCTCTTCATTCTCTTACGGCGTTAATTTGTACGCGGCTTTGTTTGGAAAATTAGCTCCTGGTATGAGATCAATATGATGACTCACACTTCTTATCGGTGGCAACGAATGAGGTAATTCGTCCACTATTATGTCAGCAAACTCTCCCAGCAGTTCCTGAATTTCTTCTGGCAAATCATCCACTCTTGTGCTAGTCAGAACAATCTTCAGCTTCTTGACCACAATAAATTGTGGATCCTCCTTCTTCTTAACCTCATTAAGGAGTTCCTTCCCACTCATGAGAAGTATTGTATTGCTTACTTCCGGCTTCACCTCCTTATCCTTAATTGGAAGCAACATGTGTGTCCTCCCATTCTTCTCCAGGGTGTATGTGTTCATTCTCCCATCATGAATCACATTCCTATCATATTTCCATGGTCTACCTAGAAATAGATGACAAACATCCATATGAATGACATCACATAAGATCTTATCATTATATCCTCCTATCTTGAACTCAACTAAACATTGTTTAGTGACAGTTACCTGGTGTTCTTTCTATAGCCACAAAACTTTGTATGGGCTTGGATGATCAATCATCTCGAGCTCCAGCTTCTCTACCATCTCTGTAGATACGATATTATCCATGCTACCACTGTCTACAATGACCTTGCATACCCTGTCCTTGGTCTTGCAAGCAGTCCTAAAAAGTCTGGTCCTTTGGACTGAACTCTCCACCTCCTTCTCGGGTGTCAAAAGGACTTTTCACATCATGAGCGATCTTCCGCCTTCTACGTCTTTGGCCTCAACATCCCGCCTCTACGCCTCGGCGATGTGAGCTTCTCCAATGTCCTTATTTTTATCTAGACACTCATAAGACTTGTGCCCATTCTTTCCACATGTGAAGCACGTGATTACTCCACCTCTTCCTCTTCCTCTACCTCTAGTACGAGGAAAAGTGTTGTTGTCAGCATAATCTCCTCTCTGCTCATTATGTTTCCCTCTCTGTTCAACATATGGCCCTTGCTGTGAGCTTCCACCTCTCTCTGTACGAGTCTGAGGTTTCTTCCAGTCTTCCTTGGGCTTCTAGAATTTGTCCTAGGCAACTGATTTGCCTCTGGGATGACTTCTGCCTCGGCCCCTCTGACTCTGCTTTCGGCTCAGTTTCTCCTCAGCTTTCAGAGCCATATGATAAGCATCTTCCACCATTCGGATGGTTACCATGCTCATCTCATCTTGGATATCATATCTCAGGACATTCATATATCTGGAAAAAATTTCATCATCACTCTCTCGATGACCTGCCCTGATGTTTAGTTTATAGAATTCCTCAGTGTATTCTTTCATTGTCATCAGCTTCTGTCTCAGGTTTTGCATCCTCCTGAACAGAGTAATTTGATAGTCTCTGGGAATGAATTTTGCCTTCATCTTCGCGATCATTCGATCCCAGCTCTTGATCTTCTGCTTGCCCTTGCAGCATCTGTCAGCTTGTAGCTCATCCCACCACAATGTTGCATGTCCTTTCAAGCGTGTGACGGCATGCTTGACTTTCTTGTCCTCTTCGACATATTCATAGTCAAAGTATGTGTCTAGAGCTCTAATCCAATCTAGAAGCTCCTCTGCATCCAAGTTTCCCTTGTAAACTGGAATGTCCATATTCCCTCTTGCACCCATAAGGCTCTGATACCACTTGATGCCAACGCCTCCTCACAACCCACAAGTCGGAAGGTTCATGTCAGTTCACATGATCTTCTCTTTTCCCTCGGCTCGAAGAACACTTAACCGGTCCTTCTATTTCCCTATCGGGAAATCAACACCCACAGAACTCTTCGTGTGATCCCCTTCTTGCACTCGAAGGATCGGACTTCGCGACTTCGCGAGGTCAGTGGTCGATCATTGTCCCCTCGAGTCCTTGAGACCCGACGACAGTCAACGCTGACCTTTCCTTCTATATTAGAACTTTCCTTATCACGATTTCGCTACTCGCGATGTCAAACACTTCGTTTCCCCGACTCCCGACTCCCGATATGCCGAAACCCTGAAGCACGTGCGAGTTGACTATTCAACGCTTCACCTCATCGGCAATTTGGGGTTCACAATATCGCGAATATGGATGCTATTGTCTCACGACTTCTCGCTGCGAGACCCCGATAAGGCATGCCACCTGTCCACGTTACAAACTCCTGTGGCCCCACACTAATTACGTAGCCATCGGGATATCGCGTATCACGATTTTGCAATTCCCGTTGCAATGTTTTGGAGTTTCAATCCATGAAACCCCGATACATGATATACGTGTAGATCCAACGGCCCTTGTGGCTTGTATCAATGGCTCTACCCCTCCTGATCTTTTAGCCTCTAGAGAATATGACGTTGTATCTCCCCTGCACCTTTGCAAGATCTAACAGCCCACGGAATGTCGTGAATTCTCCTCGGAGAATACCGACCGTTCGTTCCTTCCTTGGCGAAACCTACGAAATGACTAAGTGCTCCTCCACGGAACTCGTCCTCGTGCGCGCAAACTTACGATGCTTCCTTCAAACTTCAAGGCACAACCTTCCTGCGCTTCCCTTCAATGGATTAGAAGGCCTTATCCTTCCTGATCTTTTCCACGACCTTCAAGTTCTCAGAAAGAAACCTCTTGCTCACACTCCTTGCGGAAACCTTCAAACACGTCTAAGTGTTTGAATCCCTTTGACCCTGCACACACCTGCAGCAGCATTCCTTCAAACTCTTCTCTCAGGTTCGCAACCCTGAACTTCACTCCGCCTGCGCACTCCCTGCATGGCTCCTGTGCCCAACTGCACTTTGGGTGAATGAGAACAAAATTTATCTCTATCTAAACCCTTTGTCAACACACTCCTTGCGGACACTTCAATTGCACTCCTTGCAGGAATTTTCTGGCTCAAATAAAGAAACAATTGAAGCTCATTCCATCACCCTTTCAGACTTCAAACTCAAACAT
>SNQJ01S0085621.1:32200-45482 GCA_010110895.2 Picea sitchensis | reverse complement strand
TGGATGTTATCAAGGAGGTGAAATCACAGCTATCCTCCAAATTTGACATGAAGGATCTCGATGATGCTAACTTCATTATGGGAATGGAGATTAAAAGAGATCATGCAAATAGGAAACTCTGATTGAATCAGAGCAAATATGTTGAGATGATATTGCAGAGGTTTAATATGCATGGAAGTAAATCGGTCAAGGTTCCTATTCCTATAGGTGTAAATTTATTTGCAGATCAGTGTCCCAAGAAACAGGAAGAAGAAGAGGACATGTCCCATGTTCCATATGCCAGTGCAGTTGGAAGTTTGATATATGCAATGGTTTGTACTAGACCAGACATTGCACATGCAGTGGGAGTTTTGAGCAGGTATATGTCAAAACCAGGGAAGGAGCATTGGAAAATAATAAACAGGGTATTCAAGTATCTTCGAGGAACTACTAGTTATGGACTGTGCTACCAAGGAAGACCAAGATTGGACAGAGTGGTGGACATACATGGCTTTGTTGATGCAGACTGGGTTGGAGATCTAGATTGCAGAAGATCTACAAGTGGGTATGTGTTTAACCTATTTGGAGGAGCAATAAGTTGGAAGAGAAAAAGACAGGATGTAGTGTCACTCTCAACTACAGAAGATGAATATATGGTAGCCACTCATGCAAGCAAGGAAGCAGTATGGTTACAGAGATTGTGTTCAGGTATTGGGTTGGTACAACAAGCAGTGAGATTAGATTGTGATGGTCAAAGTGCAATCTTCCTGGCAAAGAACCCAGCTTATCATTCGAAGACAAAGAATATTGATGTTCAATATCACTTTGTGAGAGACATGGTTGAAGAAAAGAAGGTGTTGCTGGAAAAGGTTGACACTTTGAAGAATGTTGCAGGTTCATTGACAAAGTCTATGAGCACAGACAAGTTCTCTTGATGTAGAGTAACAATGGGAATTGCTACCCTTGATTTTTGACTATATAATCTTGTGGACCCTTGGATGCAAATAAAACAACAAGTGGGACACTGTTGGGTATGTGTTATATTCTTTGCATGTGTGTGTGTGTGTGTGAGCGTCAGTTTCGACAACTGCGTCTGACGATCTAGGCAGTTTTTGCTATTTTAGTGGATTTTTCTATTTTTAGCGGTTTTCTAAATTAATCCCAGATTAAGGGATTAGGGTTTTGGTATCTACGAAATACCTAAAAACATTGTATATCTTGTATGGTGAATGGTGAAATTAATACAATGAAGAGTTAAAAGGTTTTCTCCCGGTTAAGGGTTTCCGGTGTGAATCTCTGTGTACTATGTGTATGATCCATTGATTAATTTCTGTTTTTCTTAAGAATCTATATGCATTGCTTTACTTCACAAGTTTAAAACTTACATGTTGTATCGGAGCTCGTTTTTGGCTTCAGAGGGATGCCTTTGTTGTTGAGGGATGGCTCATAGAGTTTGAGATTCTCCACATTCACTATTGAGTAAATGCACATGTATGAGGGTAGAATGAGTTTGCAGGTGTTATCTCCCACCTTCTCCAATATCCCGAAAGGTCCATACCACAAAGCCTTGATATTCTTACTAGGAACCTATAGTCTTTCCTTGTTCAGTTGTACCCAAACTCTGTTTTCCACTTTGAATGAATTCTCAATTATGTGTTGGTCATGTCTGGCCTTGTATTTTCTACTTGCAAAAGGATTTTCCTAATATTCTCAACTAATTTTTCTTCTCTCAATGCATCTCATGTGAGTTCCTCCCTCACTCCCCCTTACTATCCATATACAACATCCAAAGGTGAAGGTGGAAAATATCCAAAGCAAGTTTCAAAAGATGACTTACCAGTAGAAGTGTGGACTGATCTATTATAAGAGTGTTGTATGTAGACTAGATTTTCATCCTAGGTATTCGAATGATTTTTATTGTAACCCCTCAAAAGATGCACCAAAGTCCTATTGACTACTTATGTCTATCCATCTGTCTGTGGATGGAATGTTGTATATATATTCAACTTATTGTCCATATTCTCCCACGATGTAGTCCAAAATGTACTGAAAAAATATGGTATCCCTATTTGAGATGATGTTCCTTGGTATCCCAAAGTGCACCTAGACTTGCTCAAAGAACATGTTTGCAACTTATTTTCATTTGATGGCATTTTTACAAGGCATGAGAATGCACATATTGTTGAACCTATCAACCACCTGTTGATACACTTTTGTTGATCAATGTTATTGCATATTGGTCCATCCATAGTCATTTTTCTTGTGCCTTGTATATCCTATACTTAGCCATTTTCCTTTAAAATTCAAGTTGCAGAGCGGGCTATCACAAAGTCACCAAGTGCCAAAGTTCACAAGCCTATACTTCGTTCATTTTCCACCCTCCAAAATCCTAATACTTAGCCTTTTCCTTTGTTGTAGAAGTCTTGTTGCAGAACATTAAACCATATCTCACCCCGAAAATACTGACGTCCAACAACACGTAATCCCATAACACTCAAAAAGACCCTTCCCATTTCTGCATCAATCATAACACACCTTTTTACCTTTTGACACTTAATTGATTTCCTGAATGCAGATGGGAGGTCCTCCCTTTGTTTCCATTTACCTTTCCCTAGACCCACAACCCCGCATCCCACATTTCTGTGTACTCCAAAATGATTCACATATTTCCACAACCCACAAAATCAACCTTTCTGGTACTTAGTAAATTTATTGAACGCGGATGCAGGAGATCCCTCATATCTCCCCTTCTGTTCTCTATATCCTGCAATATCGCATCCGACATTTCTGCAATCAACATAATGAAATATACATCCCTCACTTTATGCCTCTATACTTAACGATTTTCCATACTCCCTGATACGATATCACGATTCTTGATGACATTTATTTCCCATCGCCACATCAACCACCACTTGTATGAATTGAATACTGTTATTATGTGGCATGAGTTTTGTAATATCTTTGCCATAAATCTAGAATCATACCATGCAATAGAAAACTTCGACTTATGATCCAGGTGGATATCAATGGCCACCCACCTATTCCACTAGCTCAAAGCACAATTTTCCATTTTGGCAGTTTTTCTACACTTTTTCGGCTCCTGAACTTTCGGGGCCATTTTGAGGCCTTAAACGATGTTTCCTGGGCATGACAGTGCCTGTACGATAGCCAAATGCATTCCTTGGGCTGACTGAAATGTGTACTTCTTGGCTATACCTTTCCAACGAGCTATCGAGTGTGCCAAACACAAATTGCATATAAAATATACGACCCTGAGAAGTTGGCATGCCAACTAACCCCATCGGGGCCCACGAGCCTTTTGGTGTTTCGTCTCCTAGGGTTAGGTTTTTGGATGTTTAGGGCTTCCTCATTCCTTCTTTATGATAAAAAGGCCTTTTGGCCTCATTGTAATGTGCTCTAATGAATTCACGTAGCCATCACATCTCTTCTCATAGGTAAGCTACCACCATTTGAGCGAGTTTGTTTCATTCTACATTTTTACAGTTCAACACATTCCATTTATTAATAGAAGTCTAGTTTCAGTATATATCTATTTTTTTGTTATGACTTTTATTTCATTTCGTTCCATTTATAAATCCATATTAGTGGTATTATAACGGCTCTCTTTTTATATGTTTCTCTGTGCATGTCCCCAATGAGGTCAGGGTATAAGGAATTGGGACTCGAACTAGTTGAGCCTTTACAGGACTATCCTTTTCAACCTCGATAGCCTCCCATGGTTGAAGAAAAGAGAGACGATGGAGTAGGAGATCCTATTGTTTCTTGAAGAATTCCTCACGTGGAAAAATAATGAGATGATGGATAATTTTTCCCAAATACTTCAACGATTGCCAATAACTAACCCATCTTCATCAAGAAGACACTTTGGAGGAACTTCCCCCTTCAAGCTACAAGTTAGTTTTTATATCCCAATATTTGAAGGTTATATAGATGTAGATGCCCTAGATAAATGGTTGAATCTGCTCGAAGGGTATTTTTCTGTCCATAATTTTTCCAATAGAGAAAAAATCACTTTTATGCTCCTTAAGGTTGTCCTCCATGTCAAGGATTGGTGGGGTACTTACTATGAGAAAAATGACATGGAGGAATATGCACTATTTGAATTTGTACCCACTTGGGATTCTTTCAGGGATGATATTAAGGAACAATATTACCATGTTGGAAGCTACAATGACCAATATACAAAATGGACCACACTGCGATAGGAAAGGTACCAAACAATGCCAGAGTTCACAAATGTCTTCCATACCTTGCGCACCAACCTAGGTATCAAAGACTCTGAATGACACCTGGTGCTCAAGTACTGTGACAGTTTGCATCAACACATCTAGACAAAAATGGAGTTTCTGGACATCTCATCACTAGGCATGGCTTAGCAATATGCTGTCAAAATCGAGCAAAAATTTAAAAAGAATAAGCGAGAGTTTGGATTTGCAAATTTCTCACAACAGAAGCAGGGAAAAGGCATCCCCAACCCACAAAAAAAAGGATGGAGAAAGGATGGACCACCTCGGGACAACCAATCCAAGCCCCCAACAAAGAATGGTAGCAGGAATATGAAGAAAGACACTAGAAAGTGGTACAGATTCCATAAAGTCCCTAGCATAACAATGATGAATGTTGCTCAAAGAATTCGTTGGTGGCCGAGCTGAAATCCTCGAAGTTAGATGGGGGATCCAAATCAGAATCAAAACCAAACAAGGAAAAGTGAATCATTGATGAAGAACCCAGTTCCATTGTTGCTAACACCAAAGTCTAGCCAAGTGAACCTGAAGAATTGGAGGAAGGTGAACACCTTTTCCACTCACAGATGTGGGTGAAGGGTGCTTCATTGCACTTCATTTTCGATAGTGGAAGTCAAAAGAACCTCATCTCAGTAGAGGTCACCAAGTGGTTGGACCTGTTAACAACACCACATCCGCAACCTTACACCATCAGGTGGCTCCACCAAGGGAGATATCTCCGAGTCAACCAATAATCTTGCCTTCCCTACGTCATCAAGCCCTTCAAGGATGAGGTATTGTGTGATATTATTGTGTGATATTTCCCCCCTTGAAGCTTGTGATGTTCTTTTAGGCCAACCTTACTTGTCGAAATGTCATGTTGTATATGAGTCTAGACCTTGCAATGTTATTATTACTTTGGGAATAAAATTGTACAGGATATCAGAGGTAGCTCCACCTACCGCCATTTATTTGATCTCTGCTAAGCAATGTAGGAAGGTCATATCCCAGACTGGGAAACTTGTCTTCTTTATGATTCACTCTCAAAGTGAATAGAAGGTCGAAGCCACATCCATGACATCCATACAAGGCCTCTTCACACTACAAAAGTAGGTGGAGAAGCTTGTGGAGGAATACAAAGACATATTCTCCTCACCCATTGGGGTAACTATACATTGTCAGGTCAAACATTCAATCGATATGACCCTTGGCACACCTCTACCCAATGGTCCAATCTATCACCACTCTCTTATGGAAAATGAGGAAATCAAGTGCCATATCCAAGAGATGCTCGAAAAGGGGCACATCTGACCAAGATCCTCACCTTGCAGAAGCCTAATTGTACTCATGCAGAAGAAAGACAGGACCTAGCGACTCTGCATTGATTACAAGGCCCTAAACAAAATCACAGTTAGGAACCGGTACCCAATTTCCCAAATTGACGACCTTCTTGACTAGCGCAAGGGAGCCAAGTACTTAAGTAAGATTGACCTGGAGTCCATCTACCACTAGGTCCCAACATAATAGAATGATGTATGGAAGACCGCTTTCAAGTCCAAAGAGGGTATTTTTGAATGGTTGGTCATACCCTTTGGTTTGACGAACACCCCAACCACTTTCATTAGGTTGATGGATGATATCTTGCAACCTTTCACCAATTATTTTGTGGTGGTATATCTGGATGATATCCTCATCTTCAACAAGAGTTGGGTAGAACACTTGTAGCATATTAAACATGTCCTTCACACCCTGCGGCAACACAAGATATATGATAACTTGTAAAGATGATCCTTTGGCATGAACATGGTCCAATACCTAGGCTACATTGTTGATGAGCATGGTGTGCATGTAGATCCAGGAAATATCCAAGTCATTCGTGATTGGCCAACCTCGAACACACTAACCAAGATTCAGAGTTTCTTGGGACTTGCCAATTTCTATCGTAGGTTCATGTTTAGATTCTCCCATATCGCATGGGCCCTCAACCGAGTGACCAAGGATGGTGGTAAATATTTTTTTTTTTGGGGATAGTTGCAATAGAAACCGTTCGATGATCTGAAACCTCACTTGTGCTTAGCACTGGTGCTCTCATTACCTGATCTGCAACAACCCTTTGAGATTGAGACAGATGCTAGACTTCCAAGGCCGTTTTGAGGCCTTAAAAAACATTTTTTGACAATGCTCAAAAATTTGCCAAAGGGATGCATGGGATGACTAGAATGTGTACTTCTCAGATATAACTTTCCAATGGGCTATCGAGTGTGTGAAATGAAGATTGTATGCAAAAGTTATGACCTCAGGAAGTTGGCACACCAGCTAACCCTATCAGGGCCCATAAGCATTTTGGCGCTTCATCTCTTAGGGTTAGGTTTTTTGATGTTTAGGGTTTCCTCATTGCTTCTTTATGATAAAAAGGCATTTCAATCTCATTGTTATGTGCTTTGGTGAATGCACGTAGCTATCACATCTCTTATTAGAGATAAGCTACCACCATTCGAGCGATTTTGTTTCATTCTGCATTTGATCCAGGTGGATATTGGTGGCCACCTACCTGTTCCATATTCCAACTGGTTCATCTGGACAATTTTCTCTGTAATGGGGAAATTTCTTTGTAATTATGGGTTCTACACTTATGGGGATATCCCAAATCCCTACACAACATCCATGTGGATATTAGTGGTCACCCACCTATTCCAACTGGATTATTTTGGAATTTTTCATGTTAGTACATCTTTCTGTACTTCCAGGGCCGTTTTGGGGCTCTAAACAGTGTTTTCTTGTCTTGCCACTATCAAACTGTAGATGGAGTCAGAGTTTGACGACATAATGCATAGTTCTATAAAAGACCTTTCCAATGAGCTATCACGTGCCTAAAACATAGATCATATGCAAAAATTATGACCCCGAGAAGTTAATGTACTAACTTACCCCAATGGGGCCCACATGAATTTTGGCGTTTCATCTCCTAGGGTTAGGTTTTTGGATGTCTAGGGTTTTGGAATTCATGTTTATCATAAAAAAGGCCTTTAGAGCCTCATTGTAATTATCTTCTTGCGAATGAGTGTAGCCATCACATCTGTTCTCAGAGATAAAGCTACCACCATTCTAGCGAGTCTTGGATTCTGTATTTTTATAGTCTCTTTACAATACTTTCATTAATATAAATCATGTATTGATGTATTTCTTTGTTTCTAGAAATTTTCATGAGTATTTCATTGTAATATCTCTACTTTCATTTCGTTTAAAAAATAATCCGGATCAATGGTATTAGAGCAGGCTACTCTTGATTTTTTTTTAGCGCATGTCCCTGACGAGATCCGAGTATAGATAGTTGGGTCTCTATCTTGTCTCTCTTGAGGAAAATCACTCTCGCACACCCAAGAAACCCTCGAAGGTGGAAGAAAAGAAAAATTATGTAGCAGAAGATTCTATTAACATGTTGCTTGAGAAAGCTATCGCGTGACAGAGGGATGAAATGATGGAGAATTTTGCACACATCCTATTAGGGACCTAACCTACCTAACCCCTCAAGTGGGTAGAATATTACATTTCCATGTAATAAAGATCAATATTAATAAGGCCTAGCAATAAGGAGGAATAAGTCAAGTGTAAGAAGACCTAATAGAAGCTTCTGCTTCTAGAAGGATCTTCCTCTAGATTGTTCTTTTGGATAGATAGATTTAGTATAAATAGGAATAGAGGGTATGCGAAGTTTTGTCTTGGATATTATTGTAATAGAGCTCTACTCTGCTGGAGGTTTCCCCCTCGAAGAGGCAAGTGAACATTGCTATCAGTAATCAAAGTGCTCTTTCTGGTGTTATTCTAGTATTATTTTGGTATTGTTGTGGTGTTGTTCTGGTTAAATCATTGTTTATCTGCCATTTCTAGCTAACTATTTTTGTTCTGCATACTATTTTATATTTGGAATATTACAAGTGGTATCAGAGCACCTTCCTCGGTAGAAAATTGTGGGTTAATTTTTTTTTTTTTGTTTTTTTTTGTTCAGGGTAGAGACGTATTCCAACATCTTTAAGCTACAAAGATCTGTCCTTACGCGCATAAACCCATGGTCGGGGATTCATACATGCAGGAAATATGAGTGGTTCTTAAGTGCACATCTGTTGGCCACCCTTGTAACCCCTGTTGGTACCCCTTTGAGTGGTAGCGCATCAGACAAGACCTATATACAGATCGACCTAGATCTCTTGAATCCCTCCATAGATAAATTGATTGGTCACCTGACTGCTATAGTGCCACCGAGAACAAAACTCGAAAAGATACTCTCTAGTACCTGGGTAGTCGGGTAGTACAGATAAGGGCACGGTCTAGCCTCCTTAGTTGGTGCCCTGAGATATTGGGCCGAGTACTACTGTTGGACCCTGCACGTATATCAGAGAGCTATAGCACAGGGAAAACCCTTGTCTGTAGAACATTTGAATACCCTAACCCTTGGGACGAAAACAAAAAATAACATACAAGATCTATTATCGCATGACTGTGTCTCCTGCATTCAGATTGTGAAATTACTACACATTTCTTCCTGTTAAGCATTTGGGCATTTCATCACTGCAGTATTCTTCAGATCGGAGTATAACTCCATAGGAGTTTAAAAATAAAAGAGTATAGTGGTCCTGCTGGCACACTTATTTGGGACCTATTCTATTGGATTCCCCTTTTCTCCCTGATCGTAGTCATACCCTTCATTTTTAATCCTTTTTGTTTCAGTGGACTCGACCCCTTCCCACTTTCCCCATTTTTCCACCTATTCCATTATATTTCCCTTCACACACTGATCGTCGTGGTACCTATCACTTCTAAGTCATTTTTTTTGTGGTCCCACCCACCCATTATTTTTTTTCCTTACCCACACTTCCCCTCTTCAAATGGCCACCACTCGCAACCAAGAACTCCACGCTTCCATCAATCAAGCCCATGTCTCCATCGAACATATCACATCTCAGATGGATTCTACCCATTCCCACATTGATAAATTAGAGCACCAATTCCACAACATGGAATCCAACCTCACCACCCAATTTACCTCCCTCCAGTTTGGTGTCAATCAATTGTTGAACCGGCCTACAGGTCCTTCCTCATCAGACTAGCCCGATGCTGCTAATTCCTCTTAGTCTCCGCATTTACAACCCAACTCCTTATCATGAACCCCGTCTTCCTCACATAGAGGTCAATAAATTTGATGGCTCCGATCCTATGGGTTGGGTCACTCAATTGGAGCATTATTTTTCTCTGCATGGTTGATCCGGATTATTTTCGGCAGGAAATGAGAGTGGAGATATAATAAATAAATGCACAGAGATATTGCAGATATTCAATAATATAACAGAAATGTATCAGAGATGCAACCATAAACACATATATATAGTAATACATGATTTCTATTAATCAAAGAAATGTACAGAGTGTTAGATAATCCAAAATACAATTATCATAGTTTATAAAGTTAGAATAAAATGATTATTAATTTAGAATATTAAATTAATAATCTAGAATATTTGATTAATAAATATATACTTTTAGAAATAAATTATTGTTGTAAAAGATACGACTCTAGAGAGGTTTCGTATCTTAGGCTCTAAAATAGGAGTATTGTTTTAAGATTGTTAAGATAACATTTATTGTAAATGGACACTTGTTTATTTAATAAGTGATCCATATCTTGAGTTTGTTAGGACATTTAGCTTATATATAGCTCATTGCAAGAGTATTGAGTTGTTCGGGTGTAAACTCTTGCAAAGTTTCTTATGTAATTTCTTTTCTTATTAATAAAAGTGTGTGTCTGAGGACACTTTGGCCATTATTGTGGTATCAGAGCTCCAGTAATGCTGCTGAACTGAAGAAGATATTTTCTGATATGAGGAAGAGATCCCAGCGTTACAGACCAAGGAAAGTCGATGCATACTCTGTCAGTAAATCGGTCAGTTATTGTTCAAATTTTTTAAAAAAGGGAAAATAAATTGTTTTTACTTTCATATTTCAGTCATTAGACTCAGAAAAATTGATTTTTGCAAATTGCAAATCCTGAAAATTGAAAAATTTGTCCATGGCGAATTAGTTTCTGGCAAAGTAATTTCTTGTATTAAAAGATTAGTCTTCTGCCATTAAACGCTGTGTAATTTCTGAGTAATTTCAGCCATTAATTTCTGTGTAATTTCTGAGTAATTTCAGCGCATGATTCAACATCAAAATTCCTCCAAATTTCACGAAATTGGCTCAATCGCCACACATTTCACAATCCCTTAAGAACTCTTGGGTGTGATAGAAAGTCTTATTTTTAGATCCTCTGCAAATGCATCAATAAATTCTTTAGTGTTTAGTTTTGCCCTGTGTGCAAGCCCGCGTGTCCATGCAAAGATAGAGGCAACGCTGTTCGTGCTAGTTTCACCTCTCTTTTGATGTACACAAAAATGTCGAGTAATAGTGCCATGAATATCCACTGAACTGCTCGAGTTTCACCTCCGTTTCTGGATTCTATGCCATTTTTGAATTCTGCAGCAACTTGGATTATGTGAATTTGTTTTCGGTCATTATTGTGTTCTGGATTCTATGCTGTTTCTAGATTTTTTTTGTTATCAGATTTATAAAATTGAAACAGTAAATCATGGACTGGAGCCAACTTTACATTTACCCACTGTTGTGAATGAAATTCGCTGCTCAATGCATGTTTTTCGCCTGTGGACTGGTGCATGAAACTCCTTTGCTGCGTGACCTACACAAACTGTAACACACCCGCCAATATCATTGCCGCTTGACCAATACTCGCACCTTTCAATACTGCTGGATTTCCTGTAATCTATGAGTGTAGAGTGTTTACAAAATTCTTGCTGTCTTCCAACGTGACAGAGGCACCGACGTCCTCCTCCTGTGAAGCGATTCCTCCTCCGCGGCCATTATTGTGCGCGATTTGCTAATGTGTGTAGCGATTGTAAACACGACCATCTAGGATCCTTTATCGAAAGAAAAGATTCTTCAACAACCGAAGAAACCTGGCTACTTGTTGGAACAACAAAATGCACATATTAAGCTACTGATGCTTTCTTGTTTTCCAAAAATTGCTCCTCTGTGGTACTTACAGAATTATCATGGTAAATTGCTATGATCATCTTCAATAGTTTCAAGGGTATTTGAATTACTATGATGGTCTTCAACAGGCACCGCATCAGTTTTTTCAGTCCTGCTACAGGGCTCTTGTCCAGAGCCATTTATTGGCGTTGTTACATCCAAATCTGCATCTTGAGCATTGCTAGAACAATGACATTTGTTGTCTACTGTTAGAACTTTTTCCATTTACAATCAGCCATTGTCCAGGATGAGATCTTTTTATAGTGCAAATACAATCAGATCGGTCACTGCCAGCTTCAGCAGAAGGAGTCTCTCTGGCAACTATAATTGCCATTATCTTGATGTGCATGGCAGATGTTGACAGGAAAGCTGAAAGTGTTCTTTTCAAAGGCAATAAGTGAAGTAACTTTGATAGTTTTATTTTACATGTGAATTATCTTATTATCTTATCAAGTGATTTTTTTGTAACTCAAAGTCTTTTTACTTTGAGGGGGGGAAAAAATGCCAGATTTTTGTAAAAGTGTAAAATTTTGAAAGTTCCTTGGATTTGACTGGAGCCAAGTACAAAGCTCAGTCATTTTTTCCTTGTTTCAACGACTATACGAGGGTCAAGGCCAAGCCCCGATAGATCGTCTTTGGTGTGATGCGTTTGGTGTGTTGTTCATCTTCATATTTTTTGGCGTGATTAATCTCTGGTGCGTAAATTCACCAAACTAGAATGTTGAAATTAATTAATTTATTCTCCGACTCAGATAAACTTGAAGGCACAAAATCATATAAAACATGGAAACGACTCATTAAAAGCACTCTCATTTACAATGAACTTTGGCATGATATCTGTAATGAAAATACTAAGCCCACTAAGCCGACAGATGCAGTGACATTAGCGAAATGGGAAGTTAAAAATGCCAAAGCATTAACACTTATTAAATCTTCAGTCAATGATGAGATGTATGTTCATATTGAAAATACGACTGATGCGTGGTCTGCTTTGAAATTTTTTAAATATTTATTTGATACTCAGCCTGAATCCAAGAAAGTTGATCTTCAATTAAAGTTGCTTCAACAAAAATTGACTGAAGGCGGTGATGTCCATGAATATATTTCCAGGATTAAGAACATTAAGCAGGAAATACTAAATGCGGGTTTTCAAGCAGTAGATGATAGTTTTATGACTACAATCTTAATAGCTGGATTGCCTTCTTCCTATACATATTTTTTGGAGACTTTACAAGTCATTGGAAAGTTAGACAAGATTACATTTGATGAACTAAGTGAACTATTATCACAACACCATAAAACATTTGGAAAGAAAAAACAAGTTGGCGAAGATGTTTTTTTCACAGAAGCAAGCACAAGTAAGACTTCCAGTGACAGTTATAGCAGCAGAGGAAGAGGAAATTTTGTACAAGGTTGTGGACGAGGTCAACATAGAGATACAAATTTTCAAGGTAGAGGCAATAGTCAAGGCAGAGGCAACAATTAAGGAAGAGGGTATTTTCAAGGCAGAGGAAACAATCATGGCAGAGGATATTTTCACGCAAGAGGAAATAGTCAAGGCAGAGGCTCTTTTCAAGGAAATAGTCAAGGCAGAGGACAGACTCCGTCCAGAAATCAAAACAGGGGTAGAGGACAGAATTTCAGCAGAGGGAGAGACTTCAGTCAAATTGTTTGCAGAAGGTGTAACAAAGTTGGTCATTATGCATAAGATTGTCGCACTTCCATTGATAAAATCGCCAAGTTTCATCAAAACACAACACAATTTTCACATGATCAACAGGATGATGATTTAGAATATGTGTTTACCTCATCTTCAACATTACACATTTCCATTGATTTTCAAAGTGATTATGAAGATGCTTGGATTTTAGATTCAGGAGCATCTCAACACATGACTTTCAGATGTGACTTCTTTTGGAATTTTCAAGAATGCCATCTTAATTCTGTTTTTCTTGCAGATAATACTAAACATACTC
>SNQJ01S0085621.1:0-32190 GCA_010110895.2 Picea sitchensis | reverse complement strand
CGAAAAACCTTCATTTAGGCCCTCAAAATGGCCCCAGAAGTTAAAACCTGCTAAAAATAGTAAATTGCCAAAATTGGTAGAAAACTATTTTGAGCTAGTCGGTAAAGGTGGGTGGCCACCGATATCCATCTAGATCAATGGTATTACTAATGAGTTCACCAAACTTTTCTATGCTATCCTCTATATAGATCTTGAATGTTGGCAATGGTGGAAATGGTGAAAAAATTCACGTCAGGGGTATATTGCCTGGACCCAGTTTGTTGCTGAGCTCTATGCCCAATTTGATACTAATACCCACTATCTCGATCATTTGACCAAGTTGAGATAGTCAGGCACAGTGGAAGACTTCATCACTTCTTTTGAGCATTTTTCCTTTCGAACATAGGGCATGTCATATGCGTTCTTCTATGAATTCTTTTTCAGTGGTCTCAAGGATGAAATCCGATCCCAGGTTCTCATGGCCCACCCTCCAACTTGGTTGGAAGCTACTCAACATGCTAAAGGGGCCCAACAAATTTTTTTTTTTCCAGAACAAAAAAACCCCTTTTGTTCCTTGCCCTCGACCCACTAATCGTAACCCCCTTGTCACTCCCCTCAAGGTCCAAAAACTAACTAGGGATGAAATGGATGGAATCCAACTGAAGGGTATTTTCTATAATTGTGATGAAAAATATTTTCCAGGGCACAAGTGTAAGGAAAAAAAACTATTTATGGTCATTTCCGAAGATGTTCCTGAAGAGGATGTGACATTTCCCCTTGTTGAAGAACCCTCCCTTCCCGATGCCACTCAGGAAACTGCTGACCCACCTGAAGTTGACCCACTTATTTCTTTGCATGCCCTCACTGGCTTCTCGGGCCCACAAACACTCAAGCTCATTGGCTACATTAAGCACAAGAAGGTCATCATCCTTATTGATAGTGGTAGCACCCTCAATTTTATTCATCGTCGCATTACCCAAGAAACCAATTGCTATATTCGTGCTGTCAATAATTTTCAAATCATGATAGCTAATGGTGGGTCCATGAAATGTGGTGGGCGTTGTGAAAATGTTCGTCTTCAAATTGGACATTACCAACTGAAATCTCATATGTTTTCCATTGACATGGGAGGTTGTGACATTGTGTTAGGTGCTGAATGGTTATGCACTTTGGGTCCCATTCTTATGGATTTTAAGGAATTAACCATGCAATTACAATAGGAAGGACAAAGGTATCAATTCCAAGGTCTTGTAGCTGGTTCTCCTGAGATCATTAGTTTCCATCATATGTAAAAGCTCCTCAAGAAAGGCCACTTCGGTATCATTTCTCAACTCCATTCTATTCAAGTCGTTGAGACACCCTCTATGCATCTTGACCTCCAAGGTATCCTTTCCACACATCAAACTGTTTTTTCCACCCCTCAGGGACTTCCTCCTTTTCGTGTTGTTCATGATCATTCCATTCCCCTTGTTCCTAGAAATCTTCCTTCCAATGTTCACCCTTATCATCACCCCTTTTTCCAAAAGAATGAAATTGAGAAAATAATGCAGGAATTGCTCCAAGCGGGTGTTATCCTCCCCAGTACCAGCCCTTATTCTTTTACCTGTGGTCACGGTACTTAATAAAGAAGGTATTTGGCCCATATTTCCTGACTTTTATGCCCTCAATAAGCTCACCATCAAGGACAAGTTCCCCATTCCTATCATTGATGATATCTTGGATGAGTTGAGTGGTGCTCAGTACTTCACTAAACTTGATCTGCATTCTGGCTACCACCAGATATGTATGCAAGAAACTGACATTCCCAAGACTGCCTTTCGAACTCATGAGGGTCACTATGAGTTTTTGGTCATGCCCTTTGGCCTGTGTAATGCCCCCTCCACCTTCCAAAGCCTCATGAATTATGTCTTTTGTCCTTTTCTCTGTCATTTTGTCGTAGTTTTCTTTGATGATATTCTCATCTATAGTAAAAATTGGAAATCTCATCTTTCCCATGTGGATAAAATTCTCCATCTACTCTCGCAACACCAAATTTTCCTCAAATGATCTAAATGTTCCTTTGGAGCCTCAGAAGTAGATTACTTGGGTCATATTGTTGGAAAGGCTGGTGTCTGGGTGTATCCTAAAAAGATTGAAGAAATGCAGGATTGGACTCACCCCAAGACTATCAAAAGCTTGCATGGTTTTTTGGGTTTAACCGGATATTATCGCAAGTTTTTTTGGAATTATGGGAAGATTGTGGCCCCTCTCACTGCTCTCCTTAAAAATAAATATTTCACTTGGACACTCGCAACGGATCAGGATTTTCAAGTTTTGAAGGCAGTTATGTGTACTACTCCGGTCTTGGCCCTTCCTAATTTCACAAAAACCTTTGTCCTTGAATGTGATGCCTTAGGCAGAGGAATTTGAGTTGTCCTTACGCAAGAAGGCAGACCTTTGGCCTTTACTAGAAAACAATTCTATGAACGCCATTTGGGCCAATCAATCTATGAAAAGGAAATGTTGGCTATTTTGCATGCAGTGGATCTCTGACGCCCTTATCTCCTAGGGAAACGCTTCCAAATTAAGACAGATCATCAAAGCCTCAAGTATTTTTTGGAGCAACAACCTTCCTTCCTAGAGCAAAAAAAATGGGTAACTAAGATATTTGGTTATAATTACGAGATCATTTACAAGAAAGGAAAAGAAAATATGGTCGTTGATGCTCTTTATCGAAAATATGAAGATGAAGGGTCCATTTTTTTCCCTCTCCTTCATTGTACCATATTGGCTCCAAGATGTGCACCAAGAATGGCTACATGATCCTAAAATATCACATATGATCCAACAATTGAAATTCAACTCTCTAGTTTCCCTAGGGTACTCTTGGCATAATGATGAACTTTTCTATAAAGGCCATTTATATTTAAGTAAATAGTCACAACTTAAATCCATGGTTCTTTCTGAGCTTCATGATACTCCCATAGCTAGGCATTCAGGGTTTACCAAAACCTATGATCGGGTCAAATGTTCTTTTTTATGGGATGGTATGAAAAAGGACATTCACACTTTTGTAGCAGAATGCGACATTTGTCAATGCAACAAAGGAGAAACCATCAAACCTCCTGGTACACTCCAACCGCTTCCGATTCCACCCACTATTTGGAGGGACATCTCTATGGATTTTATTTTGAGATTACCTAAATTAGGAAATAAGTATGTCATCATGGTGGTTGTGGATCGTCTTTCCAAGTATGCTCCTTTCTGTGCTCTTCAACACCCATTTACCGCATCAACTGTGGCTCAACTTTTCATGGTTCATATCTTTAAGCTTCATCGCATGCCTCATTCTATTATTTTTGATTGAGATCCAACTTTCACCAAATTTTTTGGCAAGAACTGTTCAGACTCTAGGGCACCCAATTGCATCTCAGCACAACTTATCATCCCTAGACTGATGGTCAAACTGAAGTTGTAAATAAGTGTTTGGAGACTTATTTTAGGTGTTTTGCCTCTGAAAGGAAAAATCAATGGGCTCAATGGTTACCATTAGTTGAATGGTGGTACAAAACTTCTTACCATACAACTACTCACATGACTCCTTTTGAAGCAGTATATGGCCAAAATCCACCTTCAGTTCTCTCCTACATGCCAGGTGTATCGAAGGGCCAGGCGGTTGACCAAACACTTATAGTTCGCGAGGCTATTCTCCGTACCCTCAAAGAGAATTTGATCATGGATCATAATCGCATGAAGCAATAAGCCGATCAAAGTTGCTCAGAATGGAAATTTGCTAAAGGAGACTAGGTATTTCTTCAGTTGCAACCTTATAAGAAAACTTCACTCAAGGATGAACATTGTCAGAAGCTAGCACCCATATTTTATGGTCCTTATACTATTCTCAAGCACGTTGGACAGGTGGCCTATGAATTAGCTTTGCCCAATCATTCTAAGCTCCATCTTTTTTTTCATGTCTCTTTCTTAAAGAAGGTGATTAGAGCTAAGTGCCAAAATCAAACCAACCTTCCCGAGTTGGATGAAGAAGGATCCATCTGGTTGTAGCCACAAGAAGTTTTGGACCAGTGAGAGTGTCGTCTTTGTCAGCATACCATCAAGGAAGTGTTAGCTCAGTGGAAAGATACAACTCTAGAAGATGCCACCTGGGAGCCTGCTAACATTCTGCAACAATTTCCTCATCTCAAGCCTTGAGGACAAGGCTGATTCTAAGGGGGAGGGCATGTTAGGGACCTAACCTACCTAACCCCTCAAGTGGGTAGAATAATATATTTCCATGTAATAAATTCAATATTAATAAGACCTATAAATAAGGAGGAATAAGTCAAATGTAGGAAGACCTAATAGAAGCTTCCACTTCTAGAAGGATCTTCCTCTAGATTGTTCTTTTAGATAGACATATTTAGTATAAATAGGAATAGAGGGTATGATAAGTTTTGTCTTGGATATTATTGTAATAGAGCTCTGCATTGCTGGAGGTTTCCCCCTCAAAGAGGCAAGTGAACACTGCTATTAGTAATCAAAGTGCTCATTTTGGTGTTATTTTGGTATTGTTGTGGTGTTGTTCTGGTTAGATCATTGTTTATCTGCCATTTCTAGCTAACTATTTATGTTCTGCATACTATTTTATTTCTGGAATATTACAAATCCTTCAATGCCTGCCGATAGCAACATGCACATCTTCATCAAGAGACCATTTTGGAGGAACCTCTCCCTTCAAGGTACAAGTTAATCTTGATATTCCCATAATTGAAGGTCAAACAAATGCGAATGCCCTAGAAAAATAGTTAAATCTATTAGAAGGTTATTCCTCTGTTCAAAATTTTTTGGACGGGGAAAATATCACCTTCACACTCCTCAAGGCTCTCCCCCATTTCAAACATTGGTGGGAAACTTATTGAGAGAAAAGTTCCACAGAGGAATATGGAATATATGGGGTTGATCCCACTTGGGATTTTTTTTTGGATGCAGTCAAGGAAGAGTACTACCTTGTTGATAACTATGAATACCAGTACATGAGATGGACCACACTATGGCAAGAGAAGAGATAAATAGTTTCGGAGTTCACAAATACTTTCCATATCTTGCACACCAAGCTGGGTATCATAGACTCCGAGTGACATCTGGTTTTTAAATACCGTGGGGATCTACGTAGGTACATCCAAACCAAAATGGATTTCCTAAACATCTCATCGTTGGGAGCTTCCTATCGATATGATGTCAAAATCGAGTAGAAATTTAGGCATCATAACAAATGGAAATTCGGGTTTTCAAATATCCAACAACCAAAGCATGGTAAAGATGACCCTAACCAACAACCTCTAGACAACTAGTCCAAGACACATGACAAGAAGGGAAAGGAAAGATGAAGAATGACACTGGGAAGTGGTGTGACTTCCACAAAATCCCCTGGCACAACACTAATGAATGTCGCTCAAAACAGTCATTAGTGGCCGAGGTCAAAGACACGAAGCCAAACCTTGATTCAAAATCCGATCCAGAAAATATTGAAAACAGACAGATCATTGACGTAGACCCCACTACTACTGTCGTGAACACAAAAATTGAACTAGAAGAACCAATAGATCCTGAAGAGGGGGAGTGCCTATCCTATTCAAAAATGTGGGTGAAGGGGACCCTGTTGCATTTCATTGTTGATAATGACATCCAGAAGAACCTCATCTCAGCTAAGGTTTTCAAACAGTTGGGGTTGTCGACAACACCACACTCACAACCATACAACATCAGGTTGCTTCACCAGGGACAAGTCTTTGTGTCAGCCAACAGTTTCACCTGTCCTATGGCATCCATCCCTTCAAGGATGAGGTAGTGTGTGATGTTACACCTCTTGATGTATGTGATGTTGATTTGGTCCAACCATATATGTGGAAACGTCATGTTGTTTATGAGTCTACACCCCATAGTGTCATTATCACTATGGGAGGTCAGCTCTGTAGGATACCAAAGGTAGTTCTGACTATTGTTCCACCAAAACAGTTCTGCAAGGTAATCTCTCATACTGCAAAATTCATCCTCTTCACAGTTTGTTCAAAGGATGCACAGAAGGCCACTACAACCACTACAGACTCAAAACCTTCTATCCAACAAAAATAGATTTACAAAGAGAAAGAAGATATTGTTTCTTCACTTACAATGGTGCCTACACAATGCCCCATCAAACCCAGAGACAATAGGTTGGTGGAGCAGATTCAACCCCACCACCAACAAGTTCGTGACAACCTTCCATGGAACAAGAAGCACAACTTCTCCAACAAGGCACACAACTCACCAAGATTTAGATTCAGAAAACGCTTTCCTCTCTTCCCCAAGCACTCAAAACAATGGAGACCATTGCTTCCTAAGGGTGTAGGATTGATCCAGGTGGATATTGGTGGCCACCCACTTGTTCCATATTCCAACTAGCTCATCTGGACAATTTTCAGTTCAACACATTTCTCTGTAATGGGGCAATTTATTTGTAATTGTGGGTTCTACACTTACGAGGCTGTCTTGAAGCCCTACACTGCATCAAGGTGGATATTGGTGGCCTCCCACCAATTCCAACTAGCTTGTTTTGGTAGTTTTCATGTCAGTACATATTTCTGTACTTCCAGGGTCGTTTTGGGGATCTAAACAATGTTTTCTTGGCTTTCCATAGTCAAATTGTAGACAGAGTCAGATTTTGATGGAATAATGCATAGTTCTCGAAAATACCTTTCCAACGAGCTATCACACGCCTTAAACATATATCGTATGAAAAAGTTACGACACCGAGAAGTTAATGTACTAACTTACCCCAACGGGGCCCACATGACTTTTGGCATTTCATCTCCTAGGGTTAGGTTTTTGGATGTCTAGGGTTTTGGCATTCATGTTTATCATTAAAAAGGCCCCTAGAGCCTCATTGTAATCATCTTCTTGCGAATGAGTGTAGCCGTCACATCTCTTCTCAGAGATAAAGCCGCCGCCATTCTAGCGAGTATTGCACTATGTATTTTTACAGTCTCTTTGCAATTCTTTCACTAATAGAAATCATGTATTTTTGCATTTCTCTGTTTCTAGCAATTTTCATAAGTATTTCATTGTTCTTTCATTTCATTCTGAAAATAATCTGGATCAACATTTTTACAGTTCAACACATTCTATTTATTAAAAGAAGTCCAGTTTCACTGTATCTCTATTTTTTTGTTATGAATCTATATTTCATTTCGTTCCATTTATAAATCCAGATCAAATTAAGAGATACAACATTTGCTAATCAAGGAAATGCGTGGTAAAATTAAATAAGAAATTAAAAGTTGTGTTGTAAAAATATTACATTGACAAAAGCACCACCTATTTATAAAATATAGTCTTTGTAAGACATGTCTAGTAAAATGAAAGAATTATATTGTGGTGAAATTGTCAACACATTGGGACGAGAAGATCATCGATTTTAGTAGTCATAGGCCTACAAGTGGTACTCATCTCTCCCATCCAAAGAAAATAAGTTAAACAAGGTTTGGACCTCGGGTATTGCATTGGTTGCATGTGTGCCATAAGTAGCTAATTTCAAAGAGCGGATCCTCTGGTGCGATGAAAAATTCGATATCGAGAGAAGAATTATCTAGATACAAGGAAATCTATCGATATTTTTAGCCACTTCAATGTTCAAAAGAATGTTGAGACTTCCTGACCCTACTCTGATATTCAAAAATGCTGAAGCTGATGATTTTCTTAAATCTCACAATGGGGGAATGGAGCTTCTTGGAAGTTTCCTTATGAGTCCAACTAGTGACACTAGTACTACATAGGTTGAGGTATGCTCTTTAAAATACCCGTATAAAGAATTCCCCTGGCTATTTTCCAGAATAATTGGATAGGAGTCCACGACTTCAATGCCCAAGTATATTGTATATATTTTCTACCATTCAATTCATGAAAATGCAGTAATTCTATGGGACTAGATTATTTCAAACGAGATTTCGTTTTAGTTGGGAAGCCTTAGGAATACCAAGAAATTCTACATGAATTCCTATCTAGTTTATGTTATAGTTTATTGTCATGTATTTGAGGAATTTCCCAGAGCTAAGAATGTTGACTTCAATAAGGATCTAGTTTCATTCTAGTATCCAGTGTTATGGAGGCATAAATACCCATACAATTTCTATGAAGTGCAAAATGGTTCTTTTTCCTCTTTTAAGAAGATTCATAGTCCTGCCACATCTAGACTATTGCTAGAAGCTGCATCCTTTCTGTCAAAGAAAGGATTTTTTGAAGCCATGGAAGTCTTCAATTTTATTAGACTTTATGGATTTAAGGGAAAAACCTCTCTGTTGCCATTTTATGTTTCTGATAGACTTTTCATCATTGAAGTATGAAAATAGTACAAATATTGGGTGCATTTATTCAACGAGAAAATAAAAAATAAATTTATCTCATTGTCGTAGAAATACAAAAATATGTCTATGAAGAAAATTTCTCATTTAAATGAATATACAAATCAATTTGACTAGTTTGGTTTAAAAGAAGTTCAGACAATTCAGGGTTTTGACCCTAAGTATTTGTTTTCGACACACATGTTTTCAATTGGATATTGCTAATCTTTTAATAAGTTTGTGCAATTACAAGCAAGGAGATATAACCAAAATCCTTCTAAAAAATCTCTTGAAATCACCTTCGATGATATCAAGTCTTTGGTTAAAATTAATGAATACTATAAGAGATGGGGTTGAGAAGTGATAGGAAAAGACCTAGGTACACCTAATGTGTCACAGAAGAGCACCCTGGCAAAAAAAAAAACCCAAAACCCCAAAATAGTGGACGAGAATAGAGAAGGTCTTCCATTGGAAATTCAAATGATGGTGGAGATAAAGACCCTACCATAAAGATAATTGAAACAACATGCAATATTCATACCTCTATTAAAATAACAAGAGAATCCCAAATAGGAGGAGAAGAATTACCTGAAGTTGAAGCAAGTCCCAAAGGCATGGAGTTTGATGAAATGATAGAATATCCCAATTGGGAAAAACAGAGGATGATCAAGCACAAGGTTATAGCTGAAGAATTGGCTTCCCAAGAGATAGAGATATTTGATGATCCATATTTTATGAGCATAATGAAATGACTATAGATTATTAATAGGTTCTTAACACAAAATAATAGAGATACAGTAAAATTGGTTTTCTATCATTAATGAAATAAGCTGAAACTGTAAAATGCAGCAAAAATAAGCTTGTTGGAATGGTGGCGACTTATCTATGAGAAGAGATGTGACGAGTGCGCTCATTTGCAATAATATGATTACAATGAGGCTTTGAAGTCCTTTTTACAATAAACATGAATGCCCAAAACCCTAGACATCCAAAAACCTAACCCTAGGAGATGAAGCTCCAAAAGTCATGTGGGCCCCGTTTGGGTAAGTTAGTACATTAACTTCCCGGGGTCGTAACTTTTGCATACGATATCCTTTTTAGGTGTATGATAGTCCATTGGGAAGGTATCGTCGAGGAGATTCATTTTGGGGGCTCACTAATTCCTTCAACTATCATTGAGAAGCTTGATCCTGAAAAACCTTCATTTAGGCCCTCAAAATGGCCTAGGAAGTTAAAACTAGTAAAAATAGTAAATTGCCAAAATTGCCATAAAACTGTTTTGAGCCAGTTGGAAAAGGTGGGTGGCCTCCAATATCCACCCAGATCAATCCTCCATCCTTAGGAATCAATGGTCTCCATTGCGTTGGGGTCCCCCATCAGATGAGGAAATTTCTACTGAATTTGGCCCTGGGTGAGCCACTTGCCTTGGTGCAGGAGCTGCCCTACTTTGACGACTCGATAAAGCTGAATCCTTTGCTGTCAAGTGCCCTTGAAATGTGTGTCCAAAATCTGATCATTGGATTCATGTTGTATTTATTCGGGGTTGAGATTTGTTGGTGTTATTTGTTCTGCTACTTCTAAGGTGTCCAATAATGGTGGGAAATAAGGGCGAAGGAGATCCACATTGAACACTGGGTGCAGGTCAAGGAAAGGAGGAATGTTGAGCTGAAAAGCATTATCCCCCATGGCCTTGGTAATGGTGTATGGCCCATAATGGAGTGGGTGAAGCTTTCGATGGGGTCCTGTAAGGCGTTCTTTCTGCAAGTGCAATCAAACTTTGTCACCCACCTGAAACTTATGTGGCACCCAATGTTGATCATGGCGCTGTTTGTACTTGTCATTGGACTTCTGTAGGATATATTGAACCTATTAGTGGACGTGTTGGATCTACTCAATGAACTGGATGGATTTGTTAGCTTCAGTTGGAGTAGGAGATGAGTCGGTCGAGGTGACCGCAAGGGGAAGTGCAATATCTATGGGACCCAATGGTTGGAATCCCAACCCTACCTGAAAGGGGTTGTGGATGGTTGAGCTATGCAGGGATCGATTATAGCTATGCTGGACATAGGGAAGGCTCTCATCCCATGTGCGAGGCTGCTGTGAATTATACATGCGAAGGATATGCACAATCATTCGATTTATGACCTCGGTTTGGCCATCTGTCTGAGGGTGGAAGGCCATGGATTTGGTGAGCTTGGTGTCCAACAGTGACCAGAGGCTTGACCAGAATGTGCTGAGAAATCAACTGTCCTGATCTGAGACAATGGTTTGTGGGATTCCAAAATGTACCCAAACTCATTCAAAGAAGAGCTTGGCAGTGGCCTCTGCTGTGATGTTCTTCTTGTAGGAAACCAAAATTTCCATCTTAGAAAAGAGATCAACAACCACAAAAACATAGTCATTTCCCCTCTTTGTGGATGGGAGGCCTGACATGTAGTCCATTGAGATGGATTCCCATGGCTTGTTAGGAGTAGGAAGAGGGGTGTACAGACCCTATTTCTTAGTGGTCGGTTTGGTAATCACGCAGGCAATGCAGGACCTAATATACGTGCTAACCTCCTGTCGAAGTTTCAGCTAGTAGAAATGTTTCTGTAGCATTGCCACTGTCTTTTCGACGCCGAAGTGTCCTGCCACTCGACTGTAGTGGGCTTCCCAGATCAGCTTCGATCGCTTGCTTGATGGAACATAGATATTGCCCAGATGACACAACAACCCATCCTAAAGATGGAAATTATTGACAACTGCATTTGCCCCCAACATTTGGTAGGTGGTGGGGAAGTCTGGGTCTATCTCATAAAGTTGGGGCCATCCAGAGGTCTCATGGCCGCAAGAATCTCTCACTATGGTGAGTGCCAGAACTGGCTGTCTACTGAGGCAATCAACGATGCAATTGGTGCTTCCTGTTTTATACTTGATCTTGAGGTGGAATTGCTACAAGTTTGTGGACCACTTTTGATGGTAGTCATTCTGCAATTTTCCTTGTGTCTACATGAACTACAATGGCTTATGATTAGTGTGGATGATTGTATCCTTCCCAAGAATGTAGTGTCTCCACTGGTGGCAAGCTTGCACGATGGAGTACATTTCTTTGTCATAAGTAGGGTACTTATGGACAAAATCGGATAGTGTCTCACTATGATAGGCCATGGGGTGGCCATGCTGAGTGAGAACGGTGCCCACAACATAGTCAGAAGCATCTGTCTTGATATCAAAGTTCTGCTGAAGGTCTGGGAGTGAAATTACTGGGGCTGAGCACAAGCATTGCTTCAAATCATCGAACACTTGTTGTTGGGACTGCCCCCACACAAAGTTTTCCTTACCACCACCCCTGGTTATTTGGTTGAGGGCCCATGCAATATGGGAGAATCCCAACATGATCCTGCAATAGAAATTGGCAAGGCCTAAGAAGCTCCGGAGCTCAGTGAGTGTGGTTGGGGTTGGCCAGTCATGGATGACTTGGATCTTGGCTGGATCCATATGTATGCCATGTTGATCAATGATGTAGCCTAGGTAATGGACCCTGTCCATGACGAAAGAGCATTTTTCCAAGTTGGTGTATAGCTTGTGCTGTCGCAGGGTGTGCAAAACCTGCTGAATATGATGCAAGTGTTCAGCCCAAGTCTTGCTATAAATGAGAATGTCATCCAGATAAACCACTACAAAATTATTGGTGAATGGTCACAGGATATCATCCATCAACCTCATGAAAGTGGCTGGTGAATTTGTCAAACCAAAGCGCATGACCAACCATTCAAAAATGCCTTCCTTTGACTTGAATGCGGTCTTCCATACTTCTGTCTGTTCTATCGAGACCTGGTGGTAGCCAGACTTCAAATCAATCTTACTGAAGTATTTGGCCCCTGTGATTTGATCAAGGAGGTCATCAATTTGGGGAATTGGGTACCGGTTTATGACTTTGATTTTATTTAGAGCCTGGTAATCAATGCAGAGTCGCAAGGTTCCATCTTTCTTCTGTACAAGCACGATTGGGATCCCGCAAGGTGATGAGATGGGATGGATGTGCCCCTTGTGGAGAAGCTCTGAGATTTGTCACTTGATCTCCTCATTCTCTAACAGAGAGCAGCAATAGACTGACCCATTGGGTAGTGGTGCGTCGGGGGTCAGATCAATGGGGTTCTTGACCTGGAAGTGAAGAGGTACCCTGATAGGTGAGGAGAAGATATCCGAGTATTCTTCCACGACCTTATCTACTTGCTTCTGCTGTGTAGAGAGGTCAGTAGCAGAGACCCTAGATGTGGCTGTGATATTTCACTTATTCTGAGAGCGAATCACGAAGAAGAAAAAATTCCCCGTTTGAGAGATGACCTTCCTGCATTGGTTAGTAGAGATCAAGGAAATAACACTAGGTGGGACTGCCTCAGGTATTCTATACAATTTCCTGTTCAAAGTAATAATAACACTACGAGGCCTAGACTCATATACAACATGAAATTTCCATAAATAAGGTTGTCCCAAAAGAACATCACAAACTTCGAGAGGAGAAACATCACACAATACCTCATCTTTGAAGGGATTGATGTCATACGAAAGTCAACACTCTTGGCTGACGTGGAGATCGCTTCCTTGGCGGAGCCATCCAATGGTGTAGGTTTGTGGGTGCGGCATTGTCGCCAGGGCCAGCCGCTTGAAGACCTCTACTGAGATGAGGTTCTTCTGGATACCGCTATCAATGATGAAGTGCAACAGGGTGCCTTTTATCCACATCTATGAATGGAAGAGGTTCTCTCCTTCTTTTGGCTCATCTGGTTCACCAGGCTAGAGCTTGGTGGTAGCAATGGTGACACTGGGTTCTGCGCCAATGATACGTCTTCCCCTTTCTAGTTCTGGCTCAGAGTCAGAATCCACATCTGAATCATAGTCTTTCACTTCGGCCACCAACGACTTCTTTGAGCGACAGTCAGTAGTGTTATGCCAAGGGATCTTATGGAAGTCACACCACTTCCCAGTATCTTTCTTTGTCTTTCCAGTGTCCTTATTTACTTGCGGCTTGGACTGGTTTTCCTGATACTGTCCATATTTGCTCAGTCCTTTGTTCTGTGGGTTGGTGCCGCCCTTTACTGGTTTTTTTTGTGAGGGGTTCCTAGGCCCAAATTGCCACATCTTTTGTTTGAGCTTCTGCTCGATTTTGATGGCATATTGGTAGGCCGTGCCAAAGGATGAGATTTCTAGAAATTCCATTTTGGTCTGGAGGTATCTATGAAGAGAACCATGATACTTGAGCACCAGATGTCTCTCTGAATCTTTGATACTGAGCTTGGTGCGCAAGGTATGGAAGATATTTGTGAAATCTGACACTGCTTGGTCTCTTTCTTGCTGCAGTGTAGTCCATTTGGTATACAGGTCGTCATAACTTCTGACATGATAGTATTGTTACTTAAAAACATCCCTGAAGGATTTCAAGGTGGCCATGATTGTAAATAATGAGGTTTCCTCTATTTCCTATTGCTCACAAAAAGTTTCCCACCAATCTTTGACATGGGGAATGGCTTTGAGGAGCGCAAAAGTAATATTTTCTCTATTCGAAAAGTTATGGATAGAAAAATACCCTTCTAGTAGATTCAACCACTTGTCTATAGCATCTGCATCTATCTGACCTTCAAATATAGGAATATCAAAGTTTATTTGTACCTTGAAGGGGGTGGCGCCTCCGCTTGAAGAAGATGTTTCACCTGTTGGTAGTCGCCGAAGGATTTGTGGGAAACTATCCATCATCTCGTTCCTCTGTTGTGTGAGGGATTCCTCAATCAATAGTTTGAAAGGATCTCCTGTCCTGTCATCTTTATTTTCTCATGCCATGAGAGGTCTCTTGGGCATGTGAGAGCTTTTGTCCTCAAGAGAAACAAGCTCGAGACCCAACTCTTTGTACTCCGACCTCGTTGGGGACATGCATTAAGACGACAAGGAGCAGACCGCTCTGATACCACTGATCCAGATTTTATGAGGAAAAAAAAATAACTACAGATTATTAACAGGTGCTTAACAAAAAATAACAGAGATATAGTAAAACTGGTTTTCTATTCAATAATGAAATAAGCTGAAACTGTAAAATGTAGTGGAAACAAGCTTGCTGGAATGGTGGCGGCTTATCTTTGAGAAGAGATGTGACGGCTGCGCTCATTCGCAACAAGATGATTACAATGAGGCTTTGAAGGCCTTTTTACAATAAATAGGAATGCCAAAAACCCTAGACATCCAAAAACCTAACCCTAGGAGATGAAGTGCCAAAAGTCATGTGGGCCCCATTTGTGTAAGTTAGTACATTAACTTCCCGACGTCGTAATGTTTGCATACGATCTCCGTTTTAGGTGTATGATAGCCCATTGGAAAGGTATCATTGAGGAGGTTCATTTTGGTGGCTCAATCATGCATTCGTCTATCATTGAGAAGCTTGATCCTGAAAAACCTTCATTTAGGCCCTCAAAATGGCCCCGAAAGTTAAAACTGCTAAAAATAGTAAATTGCCAAAATTGCCAGAAAACTGTTTTGAGACAGTTGGAAAAGGTGGGTGGCCTTTGATATCCACCTAGATCATTTGATGAGGAATATCTCACTTTGCACCATGCAACCTTCAATAATAATTCCAAAAATTTGTTAATTGAGAAAGTGAATTTGAAGGATAAAAATGTTTAAGGAAAATGGAAATTAGAGATCAATTTTCATGGGGTAAAACCCTCGAAAATTGTAAAATTTCATGAAGCAACTAGAGAATACTTAAAATATTCCATTGACAACATAGAGAAGGAACATTTGATCTTAAAGGAAAAAGTAAAGGAATTGGAATTTTTTTTCTTCCAAGACCTTTGTTCGTCGAACCCATCACTGCTATACAACCATTATGCAGTCTCGAGGATGTACCAGAAACTAGTTCAAGGTTGAAAGGTTCATCAAGTTTATGAATGGTTGTAAGAAAAAATATTGGAGATATCATTAAGAGAAGAATAGCTTTGATTCTTGAGACATGGGAGTTAGCAACAAATTCAACTACTCTGTCGACAAGGGTCTTGCATTTCAAAGAATATATCCAAAAAGATTTGGAAAATGATGAGGGTTTTTACAAAGAAGCAGTGGGTACATTTTTGACAAAGGTTTTAAGTTAAAGTGATATACATATAAGAGATCAAAATATCCCTTCCAAGACTTGTTTTAAACAAATTAATGATTTTTGGTTGAGAAGAATTAAAGGGTTAAGGGAAATGATATCTGAATGTGATGTAATTAATACTAAAAGAGGTGATTTGTTATTAAAACTTGTTGATTTGACTAAGGAATTGGAGGGACCACATTTAATTATGGACTCAATTCTCTTACCAAAAGATCAATTTCAAGAATAATTGGGTATTGAGTATTCTGAAGAAGAAGTGGAAATGTGGCTAGTCTACTACATGAACCAGAATGAAGATATCAAAGACACACTTCATCAATTGAGCCTTGATATTAAAGAGTTAGAAAATGAGTTATTTGAAACCAAGATGAAACATGAGATAGTGGTTGCTCATATGAAGGAGTATATTAAATGATGGTTAAGAAAATCCTTGGTTAAAATAACTGAAATAGATCAACAAGAAGTCGGTAATGCAATTATGCCACCTCCAACACAGTAGCAACCTATTAAATCTTGGACATGGTGTTGGCATTGATATAAAAGGAGATAAATATGCTCAAAGAGGGTATGTGATGTTGACACTAATGTCAAAGAGGGTATGTGATGTTGGCATTGGCATTGATGCAAATAGGTCAATATTATGGTCATCATCATCAAAATTTTGCATATGATATTGTCAAACACATTCATTGTCTAAACAATGATTACTTATGGATACTAAATTTTCCCTATCTAAATGTAAAAGGGAAAGATCAAAATATGTTGCTAAATAAAATGTGTAAAAGGGTATGGTATGAGAGTCTCTATTAAACTTCTTGATCTTTGACTTGGATAACTTCAACTATGATTACTTATGGATACTAAATTTTCCCTATCTAATGCAAAGGGGAAATATAAAAATATGGTGCTAAATAAAATGTGTAAAAGGGTATGGTATGAGAGCCTCTATTAGAATTCTTGATCTTCGACTTGGATAACTTTGACTTGCATTTCTTTCGACTTCAACTTTGACTTGGATAACTTTGACTTGCATTGCCTCTGACTTCGACTTGGATAAATTCGACTTGCATTGCCTTTGACTTCGACATGGATAACTTTGACCTGCATTGCCTCTGACTTCGACATGGATAACTTTGAATTGCATTGCCTTCGACTTTGACTTCCATTTCCTTCAACTTCAACTTTCATTTCTTGACTATTGGTCGACTCGACTTTGGTGAACTTATTTTTCCTCGACCCGACTTGCAGTTTGGTCGAATCATTTTTCCCATTTCGACTTCCAGGTGGTCGAATCTATTTTATTTTATGACTTGACTTTGGCCAACTTATTTTTCCTCAACCCGAATTGCAATTTGGCCGACTAATTTTTCCATTTCAACTTTCGGGTGGTCGACTCTATTTTATTTTCTGATTAGACTTGTGGATTGAGTGGTAAATAATTTCCCGTCATATAAACAACCATAATTATAATTTTTTTGAACAGAGAATTCCATGTTGGTGAGATGAATAGGCTATAAGAATCCTGTTTATGGATCAAACATATTGATCATCAATGATCCAACAAAACCAATATGCCCAGAGTAACTGTAAAGGAACAATTATTGGATGGTTGAGGTCGAAAGACAATGTAAGCATACATACTATGGATCAACAATGGACAACGAAGATGTTGGCATTATTGATTGTGTGTTTTCATTGATGGCAACGTGAGTCAAACATGTACAGTAATCAGAGAAAAGAGAGACACCTTGTGGCATAAGTAATTCATGATCACTATTGATCATGATAGGATCAAAAGCGATCCTATGATTCTAAAGCTCAGGAAAGGTAGCATGGAGAGAATCAATGTACAAAAGGAGTAACGAAGAAAAAATTATTAAAATCTTAAAAGAAATAGCGATGAACAGATCAGAAGGAAGAACTTTAATCGAAGCTCAGATGAGATGATGCATAGGATCCGTTCAATAAGGAATCAGAATAGATCGTGTCCGTCGAAGGATGAATTGTACAGAAATCCACAATAGTCGTCAGATCTAGGAGTTGTAGAAGAAGACCATTAGATCAACATCCAATTAATTAATGACTGTTAGATCTCAGGGGTGGCGGGGAGCCATTATGGGATTCAAAGGATGAGTTAACATCCGCATAGATTTCAGTTCCACAATCCACGACGATCGTTGATCATCACCTGTCAACAAATCGACGGCTCATATTCTCCCATCTGCTAACATGAATCTTCCATTGCAGAACTCGACGACAATTTTAAAGGTCGTGTTAGTTGGGACTCCACAATCATCCCTGATCGTAGATCTCCATGTCAGTTTAAGCACGACCATCGATCCTTGATGAGAGGTTATCACACAAAATATTGGAACGAGGTCATAGCCCTCGATAAAATGGGTCAGAATTAAAGATCCTTCAGGTTAGAGCTTAGGGAAGGCAACAACTAAACAAAGCACTGAAGGGTGAAGTCATGAATTACCGTCAACCGTTGAACTAGAGTGAAATATGGGAACTGTTAGATCACAGTAAAGGGAAGGAGGCGGTCAACTTTGGCGCTAACCACTCCAGTGGAAAGGATTTAGAATTGAACCAGAATTCCCAAATCCCAAATTCATGAAGAAACACCAGTCGTCTGATCTAAGGAACACTTCGGGAAATATACCGATCGTTGGATCCAGTAAAGTGGAAGGATAGAATAAGCAAGGCCAAAGGCCCGAGATCCCAAATTTATGAATTCCTGACAACTGTTGGATCGTGTTAATATTTTCAGGTCAAAGAAGGATCATTATATGAACTCAAGTTACTCGAGGTTTATTCTTTGGGGAATCTCACTTCGGGAGAATTGGGAAGTGGGAAAAAGCGAATAACCTGAAGTCTCAAAGGTTGAAATGAATCTGGACCATTGATCTAGAACTGATCATAGTCGTTGGATCAAGGATTCATATGAACCTATGACTGTTAGATCCAGGAGGAGGACATGTGACACATCAGGAGATCCACATCAGCAAGGACACATGGCACAATCATATGGTGACAAGTGTCTAGGTCAATATGGCACAATCAGATGGTGACAAGTGTCTAGGTCAATATGGCACTTTAGGTTATGTAGATCACGAATCTAGGTGACACGTGGCAGTGACTCGGCCAGTGCCAAGTCAATAGTGACATCAACAAGTTACATCACTCTGGGAGTATTTCCTTAGGGGGAAACCAGTTTCTACCACCAACAACTACCTAAAGCGTCGAAGGCCAAAGATAATGCTAATCATTGATCTAATTTGGGAGCATTCTCAGTCGTTGATCAAGTATAGTGGAAGGATAGATTAAATGTAAATCATGAAGTAACACTAATTGTTGATCTACTTCAGGAGCATTCTTAATCGTTTATCAAGCATAGTGGAAGGATAGCGTAAGCATAGGTGTTAACCAAAAACGAGCGATCACCACCGCTTTATGAATTATTCAGTAGGTTATCACTTCAGATGATCCGAAAGGATACATAGAGGCATAGGGATGATTCCAAGTTCTCATAAGTACCTCAGGAAGCTCAGAATGACCTCAACAAATAAAGAAAAGGAAAAAATTAAAATTCCTCAAAACTCAACAAAATTGGCATCATCGCAAAGAGCACATCGCAAGATTTCCAACGACATAAATGGTTCGTCGAACAGAGTTACAAATCAAAATATATTCATGGTCAAAGTTTTGGTCAACTAGCTAAGTCAACAGGGATGAGTCAGCATCTGTACTACTGACGTCAGCATTCGTACATGGTACGTGGATCAATCAGAGAGTGACATGTGTCATGATGATGTCAGCATGATGATGTGGCAGCACCAGAGGATGTCATGCATCACTCATTTTCGACATTTTTAGGACGACATATGGACCAATGAGAAAGTGCCACGTGGCAGTCCGTACAAGCCACATGGCAGCAGACAAATGCCCAATGAGGGCCAGAAACTGAAAATTCAAATTTTAAAATGGGTTGGCCGGTGGCCAACCCCCAGTCCACGAAATCTGACGGTGTTCCACCATATCTGTCTAGGACGCCAATTTTACTAGCAGTTTTGGTATTTCTACCAAACACAAACGCCGATCCGCCAAATCTGAACCGATCTGCCAAGTTTAGCACCAACATTTAAACGGTTGTAACATTATAGCCAAAAGGGGGAGGCCCTTGGGTTTGACCACGGGACCTCCCCAACCACAAGCTTTTAATACACATCCACCAACCACTAGGCCAAGGGATTTGTTGGTAAACTCAACCCAACTATTTTTTAAAAGGATAATTTTTCCAAAGCATGAGGAGGAAGAGGTAGGGCGTGTGATGGTATGACCGGGGAATGGATCCCAATGCAACATTAATGAATTAATTGGAAACCTTCTCACTGAGAGTATTTTGGACCACCAAAAGCCTTTATCAATCAAAAGGTAAGTGAGGGAAGAGTTCCCTCACTTTGTATTTCTCAATCCACTTTGCCTTGCTTGGATGTGTGCCCTTTAAGCCCACTCAAAGATAATTGACATCACCCCTGCATGAAGTCCTTGTTTTCCTGTCAAGGATGATATCTTCCTTCATCTCATCCAAGTAATCAGGAGAAAACTCATCAACTAAAGGTAGTGAAACTTCCTCACCTTGATCCATGATTATTGGAGGCTCAAAATGTTTCAAGTTTTCTACGTTTACAACTGAGTAAATATGCATATAAGGTGGAAGATATAAACGAAAAGCATTGGTGCCTCTTTTCTCCAAAATAGTGAAGGGTCCATATCAGATAGGCTCGAGTTTCTTTCCTTCACCCTTCGACTTCTCCTTGCTGATGTGAATCCATACTTGGTCTCCGACCTAGAAATGATGATCAATCCTGTGCTTTTCAAGTTGAGCCTTATACTATGCTTGACATTTTTTCAACTTCTCCTTGACTACTTGGTGTACTTGTTGGATCCTTTGAATGAACTTGCGGGACCTGTATTCATTTCTTTCTTCATTTGAATAGACATATTTCCCATACATCAAGTCCAAAGAGACCTTAGGAAAGTATCCAAAACATGTTTCAAATGACGAAAAATTGGTGGAGGAATGTAAGGCTCGATTGTAAGCATGCTGAATATGGGGTATCTGGTCATCCCATAACTCGGAATGCTTGTTGCAGTAGCCTCAAAGAAAATGTACCACTGTTTTGTTAACAACCTCTATCTAACCATCGATCTATGGATGGAAAGCCGTAATCCTCTTCAACTTAGTGTTCGTCATTCTCCACAAACTTGTCCAAAAATCTTCAAGGAATCGAGTATCTCGATTCGAGATAATGGATGTGGGCAACCCGAAGTGGACCCAAACATACTGAAAGAAGAGATTAGTAGTCTACTCAGCAATGACCTAATTTTTACATGGCATCAAGATACACATATTTCTAAACCTATCCACTACTACACACAAGTAGTCATGACCCCTTTTCGACATTGGTAAACCCCCTACAAATTCCATGGAAATACTTTCCCACAGATGAGACGGAATAGGAAGTGGTGAGTACGTCCCCAATTTTCTATTAGTGGGATTATAAGTAGAGCACATCACACACCCATTTACATACTTGGTTACTGTTATCACATATAGTTGTCAAGGGCAGCAGGTCATCTAAGTTTGTGGTCTGCACAGGAAGCATCAGAGCACAGCATGCAGTGCAGCTCATTTCGGGCTTAAAATACAAACTGACGGGCTCAGTTTTCAACGGCGCAAGTCCATTATGAAGTTAAGATTAGCGGCTCCCGGGTATTCAGAACTATAGATTTTCATGAAGTATAGCACCAAAGCTAAGGTTATGAAGTCCTGAAACCCCAAAGTAAGTATGAGCCGTTGATTTTGAAGGGGATAGGTGGCAGTTGATCCAAGCATTCGGGGAAATGAATTTTGGGATTTTCGAAGTGAGAAGTGCATAAAAGCTTCGAAGAGCCGAAGCCCGAACTCCCAAAGCAATCATGGACCATTGATATCAAAGTCAACAGGGAGCTATTGATATTAGTGACAGTGCCTCCCAAATCACCGAAGTTCCAAAGGCTTGAAGCCCCAGAGACCCCAAGTGGATCTCGGTCGTCCAAATCTAGAATGCCACGCGTCATTAGATTTGTCACTCCGGGAGTTTTACTTCGGGAGTTTTAAAATCAGAAAAGGAGAAAAGTCCCAAATTCTAGAAGACCTGAAGCACCGAAGTAATCCTCGGCCATTCGATTCATGAGGACATGCGTCAGTATATCGCCAGCTCCGGGTAAAGGCCTTTGGGAGCACATGTTTGAGATTTTATTTTCCCAGAGTCTGGAGACCTGAAAAGAGTCTCAACTGTCGATATCAGGGAGCCATGTGTTTTCAGATTCTCAGCTCCGAAGGTTTTAATTGGAGGGAAATGGAGTTTGAGAATTTAAATTCCCGAAGGACGATCCGTGAAGCAAATCTCGACTATTGTTTTGAAAGGGAAGATTTGATCTGTCAATCTAAAAAGCGTCAGATCTGAGCCGTTGATCAATGGGCCTAATATTAGATCGCAATATCAATGGTCATGACAAATTGTGGGGTTGGAAGCTGTGCACATTTTAAAATCTCAGGGGCGGGCTGCAATCAGAACCATGGTTTTTATAAAGGGGCGCATGGCGGTTCATGGTGAATTGTAGGGACAAAAGTGGTTTTCTTTCAGACCACCCTTGGTAGCACCCACAAATCATGCAATTGCGTAGGTTCATGGCCCTAGTTCACATTGAAGGTAGAGCGATGGAGAGGAGCTACGCCAAAGGCCAAAAGCACCCGTATTTGGTCACAGAAGAGGATCTGCTTGGCCTCGAGGCATCAAGATTGACTCGAAGAAGTCCTGGGAAATGCCTGGAACATTCATGGGTGTCAGGTCTCGTCCTGATCTCGATGAAGCTAGTTATTGAAAATGGGGATGGTGGTTGAGACATTGTCTCACCCCATAAATGGAATGTGTGGAGAGAAGGGTCGTGGGGGTCGATTGTCAGTCCAAAGCTCCCTTGTGGATGTATTTTCTCGTAGATCCCACACTAAGGCGGGCTCGCATTTTACGTAAGAAGGCCTGCACAGTCTGACAGAGCAGGCGCCGACTAAAAAATTTGAATGCAATGGTCCTATCACACTCCTGGTGGTTGCAACAGTTCTGAGTATAAGTAGTTAGTTCTGTTATTTTGTTAAGGTCGAATGGTTGAGCTAGGCTCCCTACTATTGTAATTTTTTATGAAGAACTCTGGTTCTCTGGTTATGTATTTGATTTGAGACATCTTAATTAATTAAGTCAGCTTTATTTTCCATCTTATTTTCCTCAGTTATTGAAAGAGTTCATGATTGACTGATTCACATGGATTGTTATGACTGTATTATGATGAATGTTGTATTATAGTGTTGTTATAATTTCTTTCAGTTTCTTTGAGATTTAAATTCAAGAGGATCTTGTGTTTAAGTTTTTCCTCCTTAGGCTGCTGGAAGACCTAATGTCCACAACAGACCTCTACACTCTCCTCACCAAAGTCTTCCCTCTATTCACCCGTACTCCAACTTACTGATTGAAGTTGATTCCAGACCTCAATTGCCTATGCATGCTAGTCCAGATTTCTGAGTTAGAATGTTATTATCATTGAGTCTTATCCATTTGACCACCTAAAACTCATTTACATTTACTGTATAAACTGATGGGTACTGGGATTACCCTCTATTCAATTTGAGGGTGACTTCTAATGAAAAAAATTATGGTGTCGTTGCCGGGGAACAAATTGAAGACATTTCCCTGGGATAGAACAACAAAGAAACTTTGATTCTGAAGGTGCATAAGATATCAGTACCATTGAATATTACAACTTGCACCTGGCGACTCCACTATTTCAGTTGTGGCCTTCAGAGGTAGACACACGAGGTCTACTCCGCAGCTACCTCTGACTACACCTAAATCTGACCCAGAGAGGATTATTAAGAAGGGAAAGCTTTCTCGAGAAGGATTTTAGCTGCTGTCCCAGATTGAAAAGCTCCCTGGGAAGACCGACATTGCAGAGATCCAATTTTAGATGGTGAACTAAAGCTAGACACATTATTCTGACTGATTATCTTTCACCATGGCGACTCCATTGTGAAGAATCTGTTGGTGACTCCTCTGAAGGGAGACAAATCAAAAAGCTATGGAGGCTATCCTGGCCAAGAGATTTGCCCCCTTCAATTTCTTATCCATAGCTGGTTATCCACATCTAGTGTCGGCTATAAATGAATGGGATGATTTATCTTCCGAGATTCAGAGGAAGTAAATATGAACATCTCGGTGATCACTTACTAAAATTTCATATATGCATGCTTGAACATGCCTTCTTTCACGAGGATGTCTGGATCAATATTTTCAAATTTTCTTTAGAGGAATATGCTCATGAATGGTGTCAATCTCTCCCTTCTGCTAGTATCCATTCTTTGAAGGATTTTCATGATGATTTTAATTCGTATTACAAGAAGAATTACCTGGCTCACCTTATTTTTGATGGCTGTTGTAAGAAGTTAGCACTCCACATCTTGTAGATGATAGAGTGTTCCTCATGTTATGAGTCCGGTAAAGATCTGATTGAGAGAGAAAGTGAGGATAAAAGTGGGTATTCTGCAAATACGGATGGAAAATTTTCTCTCTCTATTTTGCAAGAAGAAGGCCTTCCAAATATGATTGATGATAGTGCTAATGATTGCATAGCCATAGATGCATTATATTCTTCCCCTGATACACCTGCTATCTCAGATTTAAAAGAAGAAATGGTTGAAGAATCAAGATATTTCTCTTTTTTATTTGCAATATAAAAGAGTTCTGCGCTCACCGACCTCTAATGAGTATTCAGAAGCAGAGATCATAGGTTTCCAATCTTCGTATGAAGGAAAAAGCTTCTACCAAGAGCAACATGATAGAGATATGGAGCCATCCATGGATATACATAAAGAGATTCCATGCCCTCAGCTAGTAGATGTTATCGAAGCAGACAAAGGAGAGGAAGATTAATAGCTTGCATCAACCTTTTACTCACCTGTGCTCGTCACAAAAATTCAACTAGAGGTGAGAAACTGTAAGATGGAGCATGCTTTCTGTTACCAACCTAGTAATTTTTTTCACCTATTTTATGACCCTGTAGGGGAGTACATGGAGTTTCATTTTTTCAAGGTATTGAAGACTCCAAACTTTATCTTTCCTTCAACACTAGGAGGAGAAATAAAAAATGTAATCGATTTGCTGTCACAATTTCATTTTCTTTTATTGATCAGTGACATATTAAATAAGTTTTCAGTTAGGAGGTTACTTGACTGGCTCTGGTGGAAGTCCACTTTCACCTAGCACTTTGTAAAACTAAATTAGTCTAGAAGTGTACATAAATAATCTCTTTCTAGAGCCCATGTATTTGTTTTCATTTCTTGAGTAGAGTAGTGTACATATTTCACTGTTTTCTTTAGCGAAAGTTTTGAGCTAGACTCCATAGCCCAACAACTAAGGCACTGGAACTGCATGTTCTTGGAAGCTCGCAGGGAGCATGCCATCCCCTATGGAGCCAAATGTTATCACATATAGATGTCAAGGGAAATAGGTCATCCGATTTCGTGGTCTACATAGGAAGCGTCCGAGCACAACATGCAGAGCAACTCATTTCGGGCTTAAAATACAAACTGACGGGCTAAGTTTTCAATGACGAAAGTCCCCTATGAAGTTCAGATTAGCGGCTCCTGGGTATTTAGAACTGTAGATTTTCACAAAGTATAGCACCAGAGTGAAGGGTCCAAAGTCCTGAAACCCTAAAGTAAGTATGAGCCGTTGATTTTGAAGGGGACATGTGGAAGTTGATCCAAGCATTCGGGGAAATGAACTTCGGGAGTTTCAAAGTGAGAAGTGCATAAAACCTCCAAAATGCTGAAGCCCAAACTCCTGAAGCAATTGTGGACCATTGATATCAAAGTCACTAGAGAGACGTTGATCTTAGCGGTAGTGCCTCCCAAAGCACCGAAGTCCCAAAGGCCTGAAGCCCCAGAGACCCGAAGTGGATCTCAGTTGTCCAAATCCAGAATGCCACATGTCATCAGATCTGTCACTCCGAGAGTTTTACTTTGGGAGTTTTAAAATGAGAAAAGAACCGAAGTCCCGAAGTCCCGATGACCCAAAGTTCCAAAGTAATCCTCGACCATTCGATTCATGAGGACACGCGTCAGTATATCGCCAGCTCCGGGTAAAGGCCTTTGGGAGCCCAGGTTTAAGATTTTATTTTCCCAGAGTCCGAAGACCTAAAAATCATCTCAGTCGTCGATCTCAAGGAGCCACGTGTCGTCATATTCTCAGCTCCAGAGGTTTTACTTGGAGGGAAATGGAGTTTGAGAATTGAAATTCCTGAAGGCCGATCCGCGAAGAAAATCTCGGTCGTTGTTTTGAAAGGGAAGATCTGATCTGTCAATATAAAAAGTGATAGAGTTGAGCTGTTGATTAGAGGGCCTAATATTAGATCAAAATATCAACGGTCACACCAAATTGTAGGGTCAGAAGGTATGCACGTTTTAAAATATCAGGGGCAGGCCGGAATCAGAACCGTGGTTTTTAGAAAGGGACACATGGCGGTTCATGTTGAATTGCGGGGACAAAAGAGGTTTTCTTTCAGACCATCCTTGGTAGCACCTGCAAATCACGCAATTATGTAGGGTCATGGACCTAGGTCACATTGAAGGTGGAGAGATGGAGAGGAGCTGTGCTAAAGGCTGAAAGTGCTCATATTTGGTCACAAAAGAAGATATGCTTGGCCTTGAGGCATCGGGATTGACTCAAAGCAGTCGTGGGCACCGCCTAGAACATTCATGGGTGTCAAGATTCATCTTGATCCCGATGAAGGTAGTTATTGAAAATGGGGACAATGGTTGAGACCTCATCTCACCCCATAAATGGAATGCATGGAGAGAAGGGTCGTGGGGGCCGATTGTTAGTCCAAAGCTCCCTTGTGGAAGGATTTTTGCATAGATCCCACATTGAGCCAAGATCGCGTTTGACATAAGAAGGCCTTCACAATATGATAGAACATGCATCGATTGAAAACTTTGAATGAAATGGTTTGATCACACTCCTGGTGGTTGCTGCAGTTTTGAGTATAAGTAGTTATTTCTAATATTTTGTTAAGGTCGAATGGTTGAGCTAGGCTCCCTGCTATTGTAATTTTTTATGAAGAACTTTGGTTCTCTGGATATGTATTTGATTTGAGACTTCTTAATTAATCTAAGTCATCTTTATTTTCCATCCTATTTGCCTCTGTTATTGAAAGAGTTCATGATTGACTGATTCACATGGATTGTTATGACTGTATTATGATGAATGTTGTATTATAGTGCTGTTATAATTTATTTCCGTTTCTTTGAGATTTGAATTCAAGAGGATCTTGTGTTTAATTTTTACTCCTTAGGTTGCTGGAAGACTTGATGTCCAAAACAGAACTCTACACTCTCCTCACCAATGTCTTCCCTATATTCATTCTTACTCCAACTTACAAACTGAAGTTGATTCTAGACCTCAATTGCTTATGCATTCTAGTCCATATTTTTGAGTTAGAACGTTATTATCATTGAGTCTTCTCCATTTGACCACCAAAAACTCATTTACATTTACTGTATAAACTGATGGGGAGTGAGATTTACCTCTATGCAATCTAAGGGTGACTTCTAGTGCTAACAATTACAATTTCTTTCATCTGAGACCAATAACAATACCTTTGCAGATAAGCCATGGTTTTTCCTACCCCAAAATTCCTAGACACAAGAGAAGTGCGAGCTGCTCATATTACATGGAATCGTTCACTTTTAGGAATACATAGATTTCCAAGATGGTAGAGTAAGTTCACCCATAGACAATATTTCTCCTCCTATGCACCATGGGTTAGCTTCTCAAATACATCTTTAAAATATTCATCAACAACATATTGTTCAAGATAGCTATCCTGAGATAAAGAAGCATTCTTCAAAACAATAGAAGCAACAATAGGAGGTCTAGAAAGCATATCAACTACTTTGTTACTTGTACCCTTTTTATACTTGATCACCAAATGTAACTGTTGAAGAAAAACCATCCACCTGTAATGTCGAGATTGCTGCAGCTTGGTTTGTGCTTGGAGATACTGTAAGGGCTAGTGATATGTATGTATGATTGTTTCATTCCCTAACAAGTCATGCTTCCATTTTTTCACACTTTGAACTAATGCATACAACTCTTTATCATATGTAGGATAGTTAACAACAACTTGGTTAAAAGTTTTAGAGTGGTAATAGACAGGATTACGATTTTTCATCAATACTGCACACATGGCATCACATGGCATAACTGTTGGCATCAGTCTTGATCTAAAATGGTTGCTGAAGATTCTGTAATGCTAATACTGGTGCTATACTGATATTTTCCTTCAAGGTGTCGAAGGCCTTTTGTTGTTTTCCTACCCACTAAAAAGTGTTCTTCACACTAGTTAAGGCATGCAAAGGAGCTGCAATAAATGAGAATTTTGCGATGAATCTCCTCCAGTACTGAATTACACCCAAGAACCTTCATACTTCGGTTACATTTGTGGGCTCAGGACAAATTACAATTTCATCAATTTTCAATTGTCCTCCTCCTACAATATGACCTAAGTACACCAGTGCAGTCTTGCCAAACTCACATTTGGAAAATTTTACATACAACTTTTCTCTTCGCAAAGTATCTAGTACTTTATTTACATGTCATACATGTTCATCCCAAGTCCCACTAAATATAATAATGTCATCGACATACAAAATTACAAAGTCATCTAAGAATGGCTTGAATACATCATTCATTACATGTATGAAGGTCGCTGGGGCATTACAAAGCCCAAACGACATAATTAACAACTCAAATAGACCCTGTTTGGTTTTAAAGGCAATTTTCCATGAATCTTGTTCTGCAACCCTGATCTGATGGTAACCACTGCACAAATACAACTTAGTGAAATAAACAACATTCTTTAATTGATCAAGTAAATCATCTATACAAGGAAGAGGGTATCGTTTTTTTACAGTGATTTTTTTTAAGGCTCGATAATCAAAACACATTCTCCATGTGCCATCTTTCTTTGGCACCATCACAATCGGAGAACCACAGGAAACTGCATAGAGATGAGCTGGGCTTCATGACCCCTAGATCCAATAAGTCATGTACATGTTTCTTGATCTCTATAATTGACATCCTATAAATGCCCACATTAGGAAGGGGAGAATCTTGTTGAATATGTATTTCATGTTAGATTTCCCTCTTAGGAGGTAATCCATCTGGGTCTTGAAATATCTCATCATAATTAGAAACAATGTCAATTAATTCTTTCTTATGAGAAGGATCACATCCTTGGAAGGCATCGGATGTTCCAACATTCTTTTCTCTTACAACCATGATTACATATCTCTTATTAGTGTTTAAGAGTCTTTTCATTTGTCCTGCACTAACAAGTGTTGTGTTTTCCTTCATACTGTGGGCTCTAATAATGTATTCCACTCCTCCTTTATAAGGTGATATTTGTTCTCATGACGAAATAAGACTACTTTTCTATCATAAAGATATGGACTCCCTAACACTATGCCACATATATCAAGTGAAACAACATCCAAATCAACTTCATAAACCAACTTTGAAGCAATAGAAAATATAACTCTACACTTCTTGGTGACATTAAGTTTTTTTTTGTCGCATACCCAACCAAGAGGATAAGGCTTTGGATGTGGTTTTGTTTCAAGGCCCATTTTTTTGACAAGTGTCTCAGATATTAAGTTAACTTGGGAACTCAGATCAAACAAAGTTTTAATCTTAGTATGCTTAGATACAACCCTTATGTGAAATAATTCATTCCTCTTTTTTCATCATCATGAGATTCATTAGTGGAATTTGAACTAGCATGAAGGGAACCTTTACCTTGTACTCCAACTGTGGTGATATTTTCCTCATCTCCTGAATCAGAACCAAGATCTTGTTGTACTGTAGCAACGGTCTTTGTCTTATCCTTTCCACCGAATTGCCTTTGTCTTTTCTACAAATGCAGTTTCCAACAGTGCTCATCGTTGTGACCATCCCTCTTGCAGTGAGTGCAATATGGCTTTCCTTCTCCCTTCTTTGTAGTGGCGGTCTTTTTGCCCTTTCTTTTAAACTTTCCTTTAAACTGATTATGTGGGAACTTGGAAGGTTTCTTTGTGGGATCTTCTTGAACATTCTTTCCTATGCTTTCAAGATACGTGGATTGCACACAAACTTCATCAATACTGGTGGGGTTAAATAACAATAAAGTGTGACGAAGATAACTATGAAGTGTGCCAATATACTTCATTAAAGTTTCATAGGAATCTAAAGGAATGTTTAGTGCAAGTGCTTTATTCCTAAATTCCTCCGTGAAACTTAGTACTGTTTGACCTTTAGTTTGTCTTAAAGTTTTCCATTCCATCATTGTTGATAGCGGGAAAACCCCCTACGAACTACATTAGGGTTCTAAAGTGCAGGCATAGCTAACCGTCTAAAGTCTCCTACTTTTAACAACTATCCCGACATTACCCCACAATCATACATAAAAAAACAAAGTATAGGGATCCAGTAAGCCTACCTTAAACTTCATGTCCGGTGTCAATCCCTTTGCCCTCAGTTGTTTCTCGACTGTAGATATCCTCCCAAGGCCAACCTGCATTCACCAAAAGACAAATAAGAAACTACAAGCATGCATTCTATATATGGATTAGTGGGATAGATATCATAACCAAAACAAATATAAATCATGAAGATGGAAGACATCGTTTGGCGGGATAGAAAAAGTATTTCTTTATATTAATCTCACAAAGTCGCTTACAATATGAGACCGAAAACTGCTCCTCAAACTCGATCCTGGGCTCCTCTTTACCATGCACCAACTACTTCCACGTATCCTTCTCCTCTTTATTTCTCTCTAGGGAAATGGCAAGGGTTTGCAATGGAGGAAAAAGGGGCTAAAAAAGGAATTCCAGCTCAAACTCACAATGTGGTTGCAAAATATTGGGGCAAAGGGGGAATAATGAAATGGGTAGAGTTTTTTTTGTCTCATGCTTCCTTTTGGAATGGGACCCCAACACCTTCTTTTATAGGCCAAAAATATAGTAACGGTTGAGTGACTGGATATGGGCGGTCAAATGGTTAGGTAACATCCAAAAAGGCCGTATCCCTTTGCAATTTTTATTTTTTGCGCTTTTTGTGAGTGTACACGGGTTGTAATGGTGCATCTAGCGTCTGTACGTGGGAAGTAATGGTGCAGGGTGCATACATCTTCAAAAGAATGGTTTTTCAGAAGAGTTGTTCAATGATGGCTTGGAAAAAATAGAAAGTAAGATGGACTGATGCCAGGTATGCATGTCTGGTGCAATTTAGGGTTATAACAATCATTGCTTTATGTAAATAACCAAATGGATAAAATTTCTTCCTTATTGATGATTTAAATTCCGACCACGAGGAAAGAAGATTACCACACTTAATTTTGTCCTGAAGCTTTCTCTCCCACCATACGAGAGCAATGCCTTCCAATCGAAGATAGGAAAATTGCACTTTTACTTTCTCTTCATCAATCTGTTGTACACGACAATATACTTCAACCTGTAGGATCCAATTATCTATCTTTTTAGGATTATCATCTCCATTAAACATAGGTAAATAAAATTTCACATCAAGGTTTAATAATGGTTTCTTAAAAGAGGCTTTATGATTAACATTCGAATGATTAGAATGATGAGAATGATCAAAGGAAGAAGATCTAGAACTCGATCGTGAAGATGGAGGCTCAGGAGGGTCTCCTCCATCCCCTTGGTTCACTGAAGCATTTTCATCTGCTGGTGATTCATTTTTCTTCCCTTTCTTTTCCATACTCTTTTCATAATCTCCATACATTCGCTCGACCATATCTGACATGAGATAGAATACCATATGGAATTTTTTCTCCTGTTCATCACACTTGTCCTCTTCATCCATTTTCTTCCTTTGGGATGCACGTCCAATCTCTGGGTTGAAAGTCTTAAGTGTTCCTTCACCCTGTTTAGGCTTGTCGCTAGTAAGCATTCACACTCAAAAATTCAAGTCAAAGGTGACTGCTCTGATACTAACATGATCCAAGATATTTTCATCGATATGACTTGTTAAAGAATTGCATTAAATGAGCATAAATTAAAGTGAACCATATAGAAGGAAAGCTCAATAAGAAAGAGACATAAGCATCAATCTGAACATAAAAAACTTGATAATGAAGTTCTTCCCTAGTGGACTATGTCTCTGAGTCCTTCTCTCAAATGAGTAGGCCTTTTTTTTTAACTCAACAAAAGAATTTGGAAAAATACATAAGTATACCTCATTTTGGAATTAAGCTATAGAAGATTTGCTCAGATCAGAAAAAAGACAACACCATTGAATTTGTGGCATCGAATTACCCAAAAATGACTCTCCACACTTCAATATGACTCTGGCACTCCCAGGCCATGATAAAATTTGTCTCGATTTCTGTCCCTGCAACCTGAATTTAATTAATTAATGCTTCATTGGGATCCGTGCCCCAGTCGTATCGTCGCGCGCCTTTGTTGGTTGTGGAGCCTGATTATCTTCCTGATGCAGAGGTCCTTTGCTTTCAGCCGTGTCTATACCCCATGAAGTATTTACACCCCAGAAGTATGTACACTCTTCCACGCGGGGGAGTGCA
>SNQJ01S0085620.1:87085-98811 GCA_010110895.2 Picea sitchensis | reverse complement strand
GACATTCAGCTTTTTATTTACCTTCCCCACGCCTTTTTAGGTTTCCCCTTTTTATTTAAGTTTCCTATTTCTTTTAAGTTTCCCTATTTTTCCTTTTTAACTAAAAATCAAATTTAGCAAGTGTAGATAAAACAACCAATTACCCTTTTTCTTCTTTAATTAAAAATAATTTAGCAAGTGTAGATGAAACAACCATTTACCTTCTTTTCTTTTTAACTAAAATTAAATTAGCAAAAAAATAGATAAAACAACCATTTCCCCCTTTTTTTTAAATTTTAATTCTTCAAGATAATTTGACTTAAATAAATTAATTTGAATTTCTTACCCCCTTCTTGTTACATGTTTATTTATTATTAATTTTTGACCACATGTTCTACTTAGACCTAGGTTTTAATTTCTCAAGGTTGGGCAAAATTTTCATTCGGGAAAAATTGTTTTTAAATCTTACCTATCACATCATTCATTTTAGGGCCAACTAGGTTTATTCACTTACCAGTTAAAATCGCGGCGTTCCCTTTAGGACGCACTACGTGCTCTAAGGGTGCCACTCGTCTCTTTCTGTTTTCATTGCGCAATGTGCCCTTCAGGATGCACTACGTGCTCCAAGGGTGCCACTCGCCTCTTTCTGTTTTACTTGCCCAACGTGCCCTTTAGGACGCACTACGTGCTCCAAGGGTGCCACTCACCTCTTGACTGACTTTGGTAGATGTCAAAAACCCCTGGAGTCAATACTCCTCCAAGTGATCTTGTGGGAGACTAAGGGCCTCTAAGGAATAAGGCCCATGCCTTATTGTGCACCCCTTAGAATCATCGTGAGCGACTATTGGAATTTTCCCTCATGACATCGTGGGTCTTCTCGAACTAGGTAATCGTTAACTTACAGTTCGAGCCACAAAGGGAGTGCTAGTAGGTTGTGGCAGGGTTGTTGTCCACACCTCTCCCTCAAGTCTCTGGTTGTCCTACGTGACCCCTCTAATCCACATGTGAGTCTGGTCGGCAAGCTATCGTCAGCCTACATCCATCAACGAATCATGTCAGCAACAATAATCAATCATCAGAACATCTAATCATATGTACATGTGTCACATCAATAACATTCAAACCCAACATCCCTCTCCCTGACTCGATCTGGAGTCCAAGGGGTTTCATCGATGCCTCTACATCCTCAATGTCCAAAGTCCTGCACACTCAGGAGAACCCAGTCAATAACACTTGTTTATGTGAATCCAATAAAATAACATATCATCAATCCATAATGTCTCATAATCATAATCGAACAACTGATAGTATAATAATCTGGATCACTTGCAAGCAAGTGTCATCAAGGATAAGTTTTCTCAGTGCGCGCAAGAGCGGTATGTTACATACACTTCGTCTTGTTTTAAACTTTGTCCTAAAGTTTCACAGTATATAAGTGACGAATAAAGTGTATCACAGTATCATGAATCTATCTATCAACAAATAGGAAATTGTTGGTACATATCATATGCATCCTCCCAGTCACTGAGTGCGGACTATAGTTGTCCCACTGGACCTTGACTTGATCTATTGTTTGACGTCGTAGTTGTCGAATGCGATGGTACAAGATGCGAATGGGCTCAGTCATGAGTGCACCCTCATCTGATACCTGCAAGGTACTCAAGTCAAAACATGTGTAGGATCACTAACATAATGTCTCAAACAGAGACGTGAAAGACATCGTGCATACACCTCAAGGATCAGGCAAGGCTAGTCAATAGGCCACGACCCTCTCTTTTCCATAATCTCGCAGGATCCCATGAACCTAGGAGATATTTTAGCACCCTTTCCAAACTTGATCGAACTCTTATGCGATTTCACCTACAAGAATACTCGATCACCACATAGTAACTACGGTCACCATGATGTGCATCGACATAACTCTTCTGTCGATCCTGCGCTTCCTTGATCCTATGTCTTATAGTTTGCATTTAATCTTCCATTTATTGGATCACTTCTGGTCCCACCAAGACCGTATCCTCAATCCAATCCCAACTCAAAGGTGTCTAACACGGTCACCCGTAAAGAAACTCAAAAGGCGTCATCTTAATGGTGCTTTGATAATTGTGGTTATATGTGAATTCTACCAGTGGCAAGAATTATTCCCAACACTTATGTTGGTCCATCACGTACATACGCAACATGTCCTCCAAGATTTGGTTTCTTCGTTTGGTCTGTCCGTCTGTCTCTGGGTGATACGTGGTACTAAAGTTAGTTGGGTTCCCAAGGCCTCTTGAAAACTAGTCCAAAATCATCTAGTAAACATCGATCCTCGATCGGATATAATCCTCTTAGGCACACCATGTAGCCTCACAATCTCGTTGATGAAAACTCTATCTATGTTAGGTGCCTGATATGTCATACGCATAGGAATAACATGAGCACTCTTCGTCAAAGTGTTGACTACCACAAAAATCAAGTAGTGTCTCATTATCGTCAGCGGCCATCCAACAATGAAATCCATCGAAATGACCTCCCATTTCGATTCTGGAAGAGCGTGTGGTTGTAGTAATCCTGTTGGATGTCTATGTTCAGCCTTCACCTACTAACATTCTAGACATATTGCCACGTAGTTGACAATGTCTACCTTCATTCCTTTCCATAAGAATAAGGGTTTAAGGTCTGCCCTCATCTTCGTGACTCCTGGGTGAGCCATGCACACTGCTCTATGAGCCTCGTTTAGGATCTAAATTCTCAACCCGTCATTGGGTGGTATGTAAATTCGACCTTTAAATATCAATGATCTGTCGTTGTCCATAGTAAATCCTTCAAATTTTGGTACCCTCATTGTGTTTTGTCTGATAAAATCCTTGACCTCCTTGTACCAGACATCGTCGTGCTGTAAAGTTAGAATATTTTCACGTAGAATCATCTGAAGAGGCAATCACCGAAAATATGTGTGATCTCTGACTCAACGCATATTCCACTCTGTTCACTATCCCTTTTATGTAAGAAATCTTGAAATCATACTCTCTATGCAATTCCGACAACTCCATTGTCGCACATTCAAGTCGCTTTGCGTAAAGATGTGTTGTAGTCTACAATGGTCTATTTTTAGTTCAATTTCCATCCAATAAGGTAGTGTCTCCAAACTCTCAAGGAATAAACAATGGCTAACAACTCCAATTTGTGTGTTTCATAGTTCTCCTCATGCCTTCTCAACTTTCTCGAGATGTAAGCGATCACTTGATCGTCTTGCATCAAGACTCCACCTAAGCCTTCCTTGGATGCGTCATTGCATACCAAGAATTCTGCATCCATGACAGGGACCTTTAGTGTCGATGTTGTTGTCAACAGCTCCTTGAGCCTCCTAAATCCCTTCGCGCAATTCTCGGTCCAAACAAACTTCTTGTTCTTCTTCTACAATTTTGTAATCGGATTTGCTATCTTTGAGAAACCCTCGATGAACCGTCGATAGTATCCCGCTAAACCCATGAAGATACGCACTTCTGGGACATTCGTCGGTGCATGCCATTCCATAATAGCCTCGAACTTTGTTGGATCCACGGTGATACCTTCGCCAGAGATGACATGCCCTAAGTAGTGAATCTTCGATTGATAAAATGAGCATTCAGACAATTTCCCATACAATTTGTTCCCTCGCAAACACTGTAGTACCAAGCGCAAGTGTTTGTCATGCTCCTCCATCATTTGAGAGTAAATCAAAATATCATTAATGAATACTTGGACGAACTTGTCCAAGTATTCGCGGAACACCCCGTTCATCAAACTCATATATACCCCAAGGGTGGTTATCAGTCCAAAAGGTAAAAATGTAAACTCGTAATGTCCAATCCTCGTCTTAAAGGTGGTCTTAGGGACGTCATCCTCCTTGTTCTGTAACTAGTGATACCTCGATCTCAAGTAGATCTTTGAAAACACTGTCGCACCTTTCATCTGATCAAACATATCATCAATCCTTGGTAATTGATACTAATTCTCGATCGTTGCTTTTTTCAATTGACGATAGTCAATGCAGAGTCTCCACGACCCATCCTTATTTCGTATGAAGATAACCGACGCACCCCACAGTGACACACTTGGGCATATAAGTCACAGGTCCATCAACTCCTTCAGTTGCATTCTCAACTCCTATAACTCCAGGGTTGACATCCGATAAGGTGTTCTTGCTACTGGTTCAGTCCCTGGTTTTAGGTCGATGGTCAATTTCAATTCCCCCTCTGGATTCATTGCAGGTAACTCCTCAGGGAAGACGTCCGCAAACTCTCTCACCACTGGAAGGTGTTCTAGACCTTCCTCTACTCCCTTCTCATTTAATGCAAGGATCGTATAAATCTTACATCCCTTACGCATGCTCTTCCGTAGCTGCAAGGAAGAGATGAACCTTAGGGAAGCTCCCTGGTTCTGACCTACAATCACGCATCTCTGACCCTCATCATCGACCAAGCTCAATCATTTCGTTTTACAGTTGAGTATCGCCTCACATGATTCCAACCAGTTCATACCGATCACAACATCATAAGATCCTAAGATCGTGACGTATAGGTTGGACCTGGTGACAAACTCTCCCAGTTTAGGGATACAACCCGTAACCTTCCCACCAACCTTTTGTTTGGTTCCAGAAGCCATTTCTACTAAGATAAACTCATCATGTTTGACTTCCTTAACCTTAATTCTTTTCAGCATCGCACCAGAAATAAAAAATTTGGTAGCACCAAGATCTATCAAAATACTAAGGGTATGGTCAGTGACGGTATCTGATATCTCGAGCACAATCGACTGGTGCTCTGCCTGGCGATTACTCACCGCTGCATGAATCTGATGGGCCTTTCCCAAAAATCCCACGGTAGTGGGTCCGGTTGATCCAGATGCTTCGGTCCTCTCCACTAGGCAGTCGTGTTGGTAATGTGGCTCCCCACACTCCAACATGCTTTCTTCGGTCCAGTACTCTTGGTACCCAAAGTAGAAGCTGGATCCTAACACTGAGGCCAACACGAACTTTTTACCCTTAAGTTTCTTGGTAAAAGGGGCGGAGCATACCTAAGCAGCTCCAAAAACGAGCCTCGTACTGGGGCACCGTACATCCACCCTATCGCAAGGCGTTGAACTTGTTGAGTTGACTCTCAATGAATTCCTCAGAAAGATACCTCTCCTGGAACCATTCCTCGAACAGTTCCCATAACATGTCTTCGACGACCATGTTCAATTGCGGCAGGAGCGTCTTCCATCATAGAAGAGCGCTCCCCTTCAGTTGAAAGACCGCCATGCAGACCTTCATGTTAGAGGTATAGTCGCAACGTGCAGGAACCTCGCCATATTCTCCAACCATACCTCGACGGCTTCACCGTCCTTGGCACCCAAGAACTCGGGAAAATTGACCTTCTCAAGTTCGTGGTGAATACTAATGGTATTGGTTGGTTTAGACCCATAGGGGTACAAGTGCCCTGGCCTCATCTCAGCACAGATGGTGAATCAAGGCCTCTGAAAATCTCTGGAAGGACCTTGTCAGACCATCCTCATCCCTTACAACAATCGAATCCATCCCAAGGACTTGTTCTTCCCCTTGGGGGTTGGACTCCAAGGGTGCGGGCACCTCTGGAGGCGTTGCACCTCCTTCCACGGCACCATGTCACGAACCTCTGTGGCGTCCTCTAATCGAGATCACCGCATGGACACGTTAAAGTTTTTAATTAGCGCTAGGTTAACACTCAAGGGTTTATTGCAGTGGAAAGCCTGGCGATCCACAGTCGTAGGGTTGAACCCACTCTGATACCATATGTAACAACCCCAATTGTTGCGACTACAAGTGACGCAGGCAGGCGCAATTTTTTTTTTGTTTTAAGTAGGAAGGCAATCAAGACAACAAGTAATCAACACAACTTGACGACGAACACAACTTACGCACTCAAGCAACAGAAAACCAATGACCCAGCACACTAGCACATCTTGCAACCGGACGAACATGTGACACCATAGACAATACAACGACTACCCGCTCGACACAAGCAAGACAACGCCTACAAGCTAAAGGACAACATCCACAATCCTGACTCAACAGCCTCGACAACCAGTATCCAAAAAACTTTATGGCACACAAACCAAACGCGTTAAGGCGTTACAAACCAAGTCCCAACATCAATTACAACGAACAAAACGCCCACATCGGGAAGCACAAGACTTCATCCAAGTTATTGTTTATATCTATCTGTCAAGGCACGCAATGATACCCTCATCAGGAGTCATGTCTTCACAAGGCGATAGGCGAGGCAGTAACCCTAGCGCAACATAACCTATCTGGACCAATAACCCAAGAAAAATCCAACGCGCTAGGAGACCGAATTGACCAACAAGAATACTATACCCATGCACCCAAGCAACAGGTCGACAAGACGCAAGATGACATCACCCAAATTAAATTGTGCAACCAACCGCAGGATTTCTTGTTCCTACAAGGCAACATGGGTGGTGAACTACTATGACCAACCACCATTACAGTTCAACTTAAGGCACAAGGCGCATGGTGACCGATCAATTGATTAAAATATTAATCGTTCAGCGAGTAAGACTATTAATCCTTTAACCATTAATCTTACGCAAGCTATTAAACGACTTGCCAACAACCATAAACCAATATCTGTTAAACTTGAAGTCTAAGAGTGAAGGAGTGAACTATTATAAAAGTTACTATTATCATAAATGTTATCCTAAATGTGAACTATTATATTTAACGAAGATATCATTGTCCCAAAATAAAATTTATGTCCATTATATTCGTTGTCATAAACAAATTTAATTCTCTATGTATTCGATGTCTATACAAAATAAGAGCTAAATGATATTAGCACTAATGATACATAATATAGATATTGACGTCTAATTATAAGGCTATCCTTTAATGGTATATAATAATGATATATACAATACCATCGTTGTCATACGCCGCCTACCACACAACAGTTACCACACAACAATAATAATACATTCATATCGTTGTAATGATATATATGACAGTAATAATACAATAGTAATAAATATATATATAGTCGTTGTCATGCATAGCGTTACACACAACAGTTGTCACACAATCATAAAACGCACCTGTTCACAACCATCACACGCAACTTACTACAGTGAATTAAATTTGCAGTAATATTCACAGCCATCACACGCAACTTACTATAGTGTATGTAAATTCGCAGTAATATATATCTGAAACGCAGAGTAATTAACTGATAAAGATGACATTTAAATCTATAAGATCGCGGAGTAAAATAACGAAGTTGTTGTGTAATACATTAATCATAAAATCGTTGAGTTATATCGCCAAGAAAACTCACGATCTAGATTTGTGCGTTTAGAGCATGTATAAATCGTTGTCTTGCATTGGTATGGGGCATAAAGTTCGTTGTGTTTTAGCATTAAAGAAAAGAAACGCATACATATATAATTTTGCAGACACAATTAAATAAACACAGACTAAGATATATTGTTATCCATTAAATACATGATATCGCTACACAATACATCTAAGATCGTTGTCAAATAGATTTTCTTTAAATCAATATTTAATCGTTGTCCAGAATGTTGTTGTTAATACATTGTTGTCATAATAAATATATTGCTAAGTTAAATATGATATTGGTGAGCGAAAAATGATATCGTTGTGTTATTAAAAGCATAAATCGCTACCCATTGAATCAATTGCTAGCCATCAAATCGTATCCCTTAAATCAACATTATCCAATAAAATCAAATCGCTATCCAATAATCAAATCGATGTCCATTAAAAATCGAATCGTTGTCTTTTAATGTATAAAAATGCAGTCAATGAAGTTGAAATTTGTTGTCAATCGAAGTATAATTTTGTTGTCTTTTAATGTATAAAAACTCAGTCAATCAAAGTTGAAATTCGCTGCCAGTCAAAGTAAAATTTCGATGTCTTTTAATGTATAAAAACGCAGTCAATCAAAGTTGAAATCCACTGCCAGGAAAAGTAAAATTTTGTTGTCTTTTAATGTATAAAAACATAGTCAATCAAAGTTGAAATTCGTTGCCAGTCAAAGTAAAATTTCGTTGTCTCTAAATGTATAAAAACACAGTCAATCAAAGTTGAAATTCGTTGCCAATCAAAGTAAAATTTGGTTGTCTTTTAATGTATAAAAACACAGTCAATCATTAAAACGCAGAGATTTACCCCTTCCAAAATGCAAGAGATCATCAGTAAAAGAAACACAGAGGGTTTACCATTCAACGCTGAGATTTTACCCCAAAAAAAAAATGCAGAGTTGATCCTTCAAGGAAATGCAAAGGTAATCAATCAAAGGAACGCAGGGATAATCTTTCAAGGAAACGCAAAGGTTTTCAGAATTTAAGAAATCAAAACACAGAGGTACTCGTTCACAAGAAGGTGCAAGAATAAACATTCAGCCATGAATTAATCAAACGCAGAGATAAGTAAGGGACAGACAGCTAGGCAAACTTTTACCTTCACTCATCATCCATGCACAGAAAAGAAGGGCATTTGAATATATAAGTCTTTAAAAACTGAAGTGACGATCGTCAATTCGGCTCCTGGTCGACTACTCAGGCACGAACTGATGACTAAGGGATAAGGGACTAAAGATAAAAACACAATCTTGTCATAATAATCAATAAAACCCATGCAGACAGTCATTGCAATCAGAAGTCGGGTTCGCCAAGGGAAATCAATTTTGAATACAACAAGCAAGGGGATTACAAATACCGTGGGAAATCAGGTGCAAGAACACTCATGGCAATGAAATCTTCAACCGAGCACAGAGAAATAACATGTGTAAATTAATTTTATTGCAAGTAACAACTTAAACAGGCGTACCTTGGCCAAACGTGAATGCTCCGTAGTTTTTGTCCCACATGCGCTCTGTCCAGCTCCCGCTTGTCGACCGATGTGACCTCACCGGTACCTCCCAGCCAACGTTAGGGGTACTCTTCTTCCCCCCGAGCCCCCCGAGCCGTAAAAGGGCCACACACACAATACCAAAGAACTGCTAGCACCCAGATCGCCTCGGAAGGTCGAGCTACCACTCGTTACCCGAGCTGGGTATCCCAACTCCCATAAGAGAAAGTTCAGTCAAGGAAAAATTTAGCATCATAACATTACACATCAAGATGAGATCCATACTCCTCCTCCTCCATCCTTTTTATATAGTTTTTAAGTAATTAGTTTCCCAAATTCTCATTAAATTCCTTTTTCATAAATTTTAATCAGGAAAAACCTCCCCCGTACACATGTCATTTGATCACCTAGTTGCACTAGAAAATTAATTTTATTAATTAATTAATTATTCCTCTTTCCCTCACACACCTAAACACATTCCTAAAAATGCTCCTAGGTGTTCCAAAAATCCCTTACACTTCTTAAATGACTTACGCCTTACTTAATTCTTAGTTGCGTTAATAATTAGAAAGTTCCAATGGCAAGATTCCTTACTAAGTTAGGCATTCATCTTTTTCTTTACCTTCCCTCCCCCTTTTTTATTTAAGTTTCCTATTTCTTCTAAGTTTCCCTCTTTTTCCTTTTTAACTAAAAATCAAATTTAGCAAGTGTAGATAAAACAACCAATTACCCTTTTTCTTCTTTAATTAAAAATAATATAGCAAGTGTAGATGAAACAACCATTTACCCTCTTTTCTTTTTAACTAAAATTAAATTAGCAAAAAAATAGATAAAACAACCATTTCCCCCTTTTTCAAAAATTTTAATTCTCCAAGATAATTTGACTTAAATTAATTTGAATTTCTTACCCCCTTCTTGTTACATGTTTATTTATTATTAATTTTTGACCACATGTTCTACTTAGACCTAGGTTTTAATTTCTCAAGGTTGGGCGACATTTTCATTAGGGAAAAATTGTTTTTAAATCTTACTTATCACATCATTCATTTTAGGTCCGACTAGGTTTATTCACTTACCAGTTAAAATCGCGACGTGCCCTTCAGGACGCACTAGGTTCTCCAAGGGTGCCACTCGCCTCTTTCTGTTTTCCTTGCACTATGTGCCCTTCAGAACGCACTATGTGCTCCAAGGGTGCCACTCGCCTCTTTATGTTTTCCTTGCACGATGTGCCCTTCAGGACGCACTACGTGCTCCAAGGGTGTTACTCGCCTCTTGACTAACTTTGGTAGACGTCAAAAACCCCTGGAGTCAATACTTCACCAGGTGATCTTGTGGGAGACTAAGGGCATCTAAGGAATAAGGACCCTGCCTTATTGCGCACCCCTTACAATCATCGTGAGCGGCTGTCACAGTCTACCCTCACGGCATCATGGGTCTTCTCGAACTAGGTAATCGTTAACCTACAGTTCAAGCCACGGTGGGAGTGCTAGTAGGTTGTGGCAAGGTTGTTTTCCACACCTCTCCCTCAAGTCTTTGGTTGTCCTGCGTGACCCCTCTACTCCACATGTGAGTCTGGTCAGAAAGCTATCGTCGATCTACATCCAACAACGAATCATGTCAACAACAATAATCAATCATCGAAACATCTAATCGTATGTACATGTGTCACATCAATAACATTCAAACCCAAAAGTCCTCTCCCTGACTCGATCCGGAGTCCAAGGGGTTTCATCGATGGATCTGCATCTTCAATGTCCAAAGTCCTGCACACTCAGGAGAACCTAGTCAATAGCACCTGTCTATGTGAATACAACAAAATAACATATCATCAATCCATAATGTCTCATAATCATAATCGAACGACCGATAGTATAATAATATGGATCACTTGCGAGAAAGTGTCCTCAAGGATATGTTTTCTGAGTGCGCACAAGAGCGGGATGTTACATTGTACATCACCTTTAAATTCAATATAATAGTTACATGATGATGAACTTGGAAAGTGTATGATTAATGGCTTGGCCTTGAACATTTTATCTCATTGTTGTAAACTAAAGTGTGAATGTTAGAGACTAGAGTTTTACCAAGGATTGCAAAGGTTTAATATAGGTGTTAACACTACCCCTCTCCCCCATTTGTTTAAAGGGTTCTAGCTGAATGGAAGATCACCTACCTTACAAGTAGGAAGTTGGTTCTTCAATTCCTTCATGCTATGTTATAAATTAACAAATAATATTGTAGTCTGTTTTTAATAAAACAATATTTATCTTAGTTGTAAGCCATTTGTTATTATACATTGTTTTATATAGTCTCTCTATAAAGACAAAAGCCATATTGTTTATGGATAGACAAAAACATTTACATTCTATATTGTCTCTAGAGACAGTGCTTTAGTCTCTAGCAAGACACCAGCATAGAGGCAATATTAGAGACAATACACAATTTGTTTTTTTCTCAACTTAAGATGATTTGGTTATTTATTGTCTCAAATATCGTCTCAACACCCCTCCCCACACCCCATGTAGTAGTTATGGTTAAAACACCAAAGAGTTTGAGTGAGGAATTATATGACGGTAACTTGGTTATATAGTCTTCTGAGTTTCTCCTTGCATTTCTTAGCATTGTCCCTAGGGAAATCCTTTCACCTTAAACCATGTTGATAAATTTTTGATTTGTTATAGGAGATTTACACAATGAGTTGAGTTATTTTTGTTCATGAGACGAGTTGGGATTCTTTTCATATTATAGCCTAGAGAATTTTGTAGAAATTTCGATACAAATTAATGTATTCCTGCGATTCTCCTGATCTAACAATTACCACAACTTGTTAAATACAGAATCGCTTCTACTATTATTGCGGAAGCAATTTAAA